>VWZE01004492.1:114394-127945 GCA_013396675.1 Eubucco bourcierii | reverse complement strand
CTAACTGGGGCTTTGCCTCTCTAATTTTTCTCCTACAAAATCTAACATGAGCCTTAAACATGTCAGGAGAATCCTTCCCCTCCTTCCAAAGGTGATACACCCTCTTTTTCTCCCCTAGTTCCTTCNTGGCCCCTTTGTTCTTAAGGGCTGTTGCCCAGGGGACTTTGCAAGTAAGTTTCTTGAGCAAGTTGAAGTTTGCCCTCCAGAAGTCCTCAGGGCTGCTCTCCAGCCATTCACCACCCAGCCTGTATTTGTGCTTGGGATTGTGCCTACCCAAGTGCAGGACCTTGCACTTTGTCTTGCTGAATTTCATTGCTTAAGGTATCTTCATTTTGAGACATTTAAGATAACTAAGTAAGCACTTGCAGAATCTGCTGCCACAAGACCCCAAGAGAAATTAACTGTCGAACACGTCTGTATGCAGGCTGTCTTGGCAAGCTGTCTTTTACTGCAACGAGAACCAGGCTTTTTTTAAGAAGCAGCTGATGTTTTCAAAAGAGAAGCAATTAGCACTACTGTCTTTCTCAAACAGCAAATATTTCCACTAAACCCTGTGAATTCCAGATGACTTTAAAAACAAGGCACTGGATAAAAGTGTATTCTGTTTCAGTATGCAGTTTCAACTTAGCATCAGACTAGCAAGTACAAATTTGTCACACTTTAATAAAAAACAATACTTACAATAACAGAATGAAACTAAGAAAATAAGTCCACAATGAACAATACTTAAAGTTAAAAATTCACACACTGCAAACTGTTAACGAAGTCATCTGAAAGGCAGGCTACAATTAAGCAACCTGTGAGAAGCAGTTTACTCTTAATGGAATCAGTTCCCAGAGTTAGAATACAAGGGCAGCAGCTGACCAGTTTCTGAAATTAACTCTGAGCTTCTCTCTCAGAAATCATTATTTTCCCTGGGAATTCAGCGCTATTCACCATTCTTCAGAGATGACAACTGCCAGTTTTCAAGGTACGATGCCTAAATACCACATTCGCATCCTTTGAGGTCCACAATAGCCTTGCATGCAGAGAAATTATCATGGCTGCTTTTGCAAGGTATTACCTTCTCAAACATCCTCATTTTCAGAGTCCATCATCTCCAAATGTCTGTATTGCTGACAGTTACTAGAAAAATGGAACTTATTAGACCTTAGCACATTTTTTCATGCTGCTATTCTTTAAATCCATACTTACTTCCTCAGAAAAGCACACCAGAAAGAATTCATGTGCAAAGGGCTCTTTCCACCTCAGGAGAGAGGATTAAAAGCCTAACCCAAACCCTTACAGTATGCTTAAAACTCAACCTATCTAGTGGCTTTAACAGAGAGAGTAACAGATTCAACGGTGTAATTCATCGCAGGAATTCTGTCTTGTGTTGGTTTCAGTTGAAAATCCCAGGATCAACATAAGGATATGCAAGAAACTCCCCCAGCTTATTGCCTTCCACATCATAATGAAGCATCCGAAAACAAACGTCGCAGAACAAGCAAGGATCTGCTGGTGCCAGACTGTCTTCGTTGGTTACCCACCTATAGGTTACAAAATAAAAGCATTTTTTTAGCACGTGAGTGCAACACATTTGTAAAAAACATCTCAATATCTTACTCAGAGTTGGGAATAGCAGCAGCAAACATCAGTAACAACGTTATAGTGACCAGGTACTGCCTGTGCTGTTTAGCTCCCTCCCCAGGCATACAGCTTCTTTCCAAACACAATATCCATTCAGTGGGTACCCATTTTCTAAAGAATCCCTCAAACCTCAGTAGCTGGCAGAGTGCATAACAAAACAAAAAGACCAAAACCACCACCACCAAAAAACCCCGAACGATGAACAAAACCCAAACACACAATAAAATCCCACAAAACAAACAAACAAACAAACAAAAACAGCTTAGGAATCTTCTGCCCATCTATGGCCCTTTAAGTCACAAATGATTTTTCCCTTGAGGTAAGAAAAGATGATACAGAGCAGATAGATAACTGACCCAAACTATTTTGAGTAACACCAAATCCATTTACAGCTCTTAACAGAAGGGCCTGGATGATGCAAACATGAGGACTGCTGCACATTTCAGCAAATACTGAAGTTAACATGAACACAGACGTCAGCATAAGGAGTGCCTGCCATGTCACCAAGCAATTACTTTATGGTAGCACTCAGAGGCCATGACAGCTAAGGCCTCAAGTGATTAAAGATGCTATCCTGCACAGATTAGAACATGCAGGCCAGGCAGGCAAAGCAGCTCTGCAATCCATGCTTTAGCATCTCCCCACTTAAGATTAGTGCTTAATCCTGGTTTTAATTTAATGTATTTTAGTAATGCCCTCCCCATTCCATCTTTCTCCTGTATTGACCCTTTGGCTCCACCTCCCCTTATGGCCAAATGCCTCACAGATTATAACCAGCTGTGAAGGCATCCTAGGGGCTCTGCTGGTAACACCAGAATAGGCTCCCATCACAAGGGGAATTGGCTTTTTGCCTAACTCCAGGGAAATCCAAGGCTGAACAAGCAAGGTAACGAAGATGCAGGTACTGCGTCAAACTGGGAGAAAGTAAGTGCAATGTTTTTGTTAAATAAATCATTTAGACTTACAATGCCATAATGGGTAACCTAGTCTCTAGAACTCCTTTAGAGAAGCTCCTGCTGTCTGTGCAAAGACATTCTCATGTCTAAGTAAACAGCATTCAAGTGTACAAAATGCAGTGAATTCACATTCTGCTCCTTTAACTGCAGAAAATCTGTGCATTACAAAAATGTTCTTCCAAGTACAGTTGCACAGCACAGAGTCTCCAGGTGGAAGTTAGGAGCTTAACTGTAGAGAAAGCTCTAAGCCTTTGAAAAATCTCTAGATTTTACTATATTGAAGTTGCACAGCTCCATCTTTCACTCTGCTTAGATGGTAAGAGTCAACAAAAACTCCGTATGATCTCTGGTAAATTGTTACACATTATGCAAAATTAATAATCAATATTATTTTTTATATCCAGGTGAAGATTGTTAATAACTATGAAAACTGATTATTAACATTAAATCTCACCAGAAAACTTATTTACAATGTTTGAAATGCAGTGTGGATATTCATACACATAGGGAACAGGTAAACCTAGAACATTTTAAGAAATAACCAGCAAATGCAAATATTAAAACTGGAAAGAGGTTCTTAGTTTCAATTATACCTCTTGCCCATCACAGGACTTGAGAGGCTCCTTTCTGCTACCAGGGCAGAAAAGCACAATAGAATCTATTTACACAATTTCTTAGAGAGAGGCTTTGAACATTTACTCACAAAATAGTATCAGACAGTACCCAAAACTTGAAGGGAATTCTGTCAGTATCTTGAGGGTCATTGCAGGCAAACCAGAGCACAATGTGGCAGGGCTCAGCAGGAAAAGCAAAACAAAAGCAAAAGCCAAAAGCCATGTGGCAAAAGCCTACTTACTGATTGCCCAAAATGGGATGTCCCCTTAGACCATGGAGATTCGCCAGTAAGAATAGCACTCTGCCATACCTGACCATATCAGGTGAAGTCAGAAGCTTGCTTTCCCGTGTTTGGGAAGTACAAGTCTGGGCAAGTCTTGTCTTCTCCTTGTGCTCTGCTTTCCCCCCACCCAGCAGAGGGAAGCAGGATGATGAGACCATGCCTGGGCAAGCCGGGACATGTATCTCCCACACCATAAACGAATGTCTGTCACAGGGGGGAAATACAGCTTTTTTCCCTAAAAGTACAATCTTCAACAGTAACTGATGAACAGCCAAACTCTGTGTATGCAAAGGAACCTGAGACAAATAACCTCTTCAACATTTCAGTTCTTTTGATCACCTGGAATCATCACCTCCAACTGGACACTACCTGCAGGAGGCCTTTTTCTAGATAAAGGACTGCTGTGTGTTTAAGGCACTGGGATGCCCTAAGCCAGAGTACAGACCTCCAGAGGGCTACACAGGACCCAGGAAATTGTAAACTGTTATTCTATCCCCTAATTCTGCTATCTCTTTCTAACTTGGCTGTGCAGAGAGTTCTTTCTCTTTCCTCCTTTCATCTCCTGGGAAAGTGTGAGCTCTTACCTGCTAGGCGTGAGGATTTCAGGCCTATCTGCAGTATTTTTGAGTGTTTTCCTCTGTGCAATTATGGTCTGGCTGGGTCTAATATAAGGAGGCACAGGGGTGGGGAGAAAAGAGCATTTAGGCATGGGTATTAAGGTATAGTTGCACAGAGGTTATGACAAACTTTGGTTCAATGATATTCTGTGCTAGGGTCAGAGTGGAGAACTGGGTAGGGCTTGACGATTGATTTGCATCTTTTGGAAGTTTTTATACTGTTTTATGTAGTTGTGAATAGTACTTCCATTTAAACAACTTCTAATTCTTCTCAATTCTGTGTGGAGCTCTTCTTGGAAGGCACAAAGAACATCTGCTTTCAATTCCTAAGCCCAAGACAAGGACAACAGCCTTGCAATGGTAAGATTTCAGAACATTTGATTGAAGATTATTCACACACCTTATCAAGTACATACAGAGATGTGACTTTTGCTTCAGACTTTTCCAGTGTGGGGTATTTTTTTGTTTTGTTTTTCCCCAGTTGTTGTTATTGCTGTTTTTAAGTTAGTAGCAGCATGTAGGAAACTTAAGTGAAAAGGACTGAGAAGGTAGTGTACCTGGCTGTGTACTTTTTGCATACAAAGCACTTTCTGGTACATAACCAGTGTTTCTTGATTAGCAAGGGATAGAGGTTCCGGTCCAGGCAGTCATCATGATGAATGAGCCTTGAAGAAAATACACAAAGATATAAAATAAAGATGCTGTCACACTTAAATTTATCTGAGCATAAGAAAGGATATTGAAGATAGGCATGATTTTATGTCCTCCCTAAATACTGACTAGACCTCTGCTTAGCATTTCTTAACACAAAGACCTAGAAATACAACTCCTAGTTGCACCATCCATAGATTTTATGGTTAGGAATAAAGTCAGTTTGTGTAGTAACTCAGAAGTCTTCAAACCATCTATTTCAGGTGTTCTTTTCTAAGATTTATCTCCTACACATATTAACAGCCAAAAACATCACCAGATGAATGTTTAGAGGATCATAAACCTCAGGTCATCTATTCACAAGAGCTACACTCTTCCCTGGTGTCTTGAAGGAAGAAGACGCAGTTCTTTTGAATACTCCCACGAGTAAAATTAAGACACAAATGAGATCATATATCAAAACAAGACTATTTATTGCTTACAAAATAATGAAAGAAGGAAAGAGAGAAAAAAAAATGGAGAAAGAGGACAGAAGAGATCAAGAGACAGTTACCAGACTAGGGTCCTTCTTTGGGGCGGGGAGAGAGACGCTGCAGCCTGTGATGTTCCAAGTGACATTTCCTCCCTATGCTGGCATAACTCAGTGTTTTTATACTGTTCCTGATTCATTCACAGTAGCTCCGCCTGGCCCATGCCCATGTCGCATTACAACGCACATGTGACTTTCAAGTGCCTCCCAGTGGGTTCACAGGGGTCAACACTGAGTCAGCCCCACCTCTTCCACCTGGCAACCACACCCCCTGGACAACTGGTGGTGGGCAGAGCTGACACAACTGGCCACTGTTCATGATGATCTTTGTTGAGACACTTCTCACATTATTCCCGTAAAAGAATGCATTTAACCTACTGGGAGCCAGGAGAACAAGTACATGTCCCTGCCCTCCCACGGTGTATGGGTACATGTGCAATCTTCCTAATCCTAGGTGTTACCTGCTTCACTACCTTCCCCTTGCAATCAACTTGTAAATGACAGAATAATCTAATTTCACACAAAAACCTCCTTCTGCCAACAAATAATAGAGAACCATCTGTGATGGTTTGGGAGTTCCCCACCTCCCAAACTCTGTAAAATGACCCAGACTAGACTCAGCCAGATGGAAGTTAAGGAATGAAGCTATATTTACAGCTCAGCACAATATACAAGCAGATATATATACAGGAATATTTACAGAAATATACAAGTTAAAGGTAATACAGAAACACAACACCCCTTCCAGAAATCATAGACCCTAGGAGGGGCTCCCAACCACCCTTCCACCTTCTCCCCACCCCTATACCTTACCCCAAGGTTTGCCTTATGCACAGGATGAGTTTGGAGGATCGGCCAGAGGGGTTAGAAGAAAAGTGGTTAGTTAGGTTACTCAGCAGAGAGGAAGAGGCCAGAAGCTGGACAGCCCCAGAGTGTCTGCAAGCCCGAGTGTGTTATCTTTGTTTTGTATTCTTTGTCTTAGACATCTCAGCAAGCCTATGAGTGAAGTAGACATCACCATTGTTTCCTATTCACAGACTATAATTTTCTCCATTAAAATATTCCAATTAGCCTCAAACCAGCACACCATTCAGTGTTGCAGAACAGCTGTTCTCATCTGTGTGGCTTGATCCACCATGCACCGTCTCGTTGCTGACTATTTCTAAGATTACCTGGAGCCTTAGGGTATGATTCAAAGCTACAGATCAGTTTGCAAGCACCGCTAATCAGCTCACTGGGGTTCCAGATATCCGGACTATAATATTCAACAATCTGCTGGAGAGTCCACTCATCCTTTCCCCATTGTTGTCTGCTACCTCATCAAATAAGTGGAGATGTACCTCTTCCTTCTACCCAAGTCGTCATATGCCTTGATTTCCAGGCTACTTCCTTTGCCACTCAAGCGTAAGAAAAACTGTGGATGAATTCTTCCAACTTACAACACCCCAGTCCAATTAGGTGGTAATACTTTATATGCCTGACGCCTGCCTATGCAATAATGCCCTTTCAATGCAGCTGTTCCACTCCTGAATAAGCCTGTGGGGTCCATGGGCAACTGGGAAGAGGTAGAATTTGACATGCTCCAAGGACCGGAGAAAAGGATGTTGGTCCAGTTCCCCTGGTGGTGTAGGCGGCCTACCACACTACAACACCAAGCTCCTGAGTCATTTCTCCACTTGCATGCCTGATAAAAGGCTGGATCGTAACCACTACTAAAATTACATACACAAGATACATTCTCCTGTGACCAGAATCCTTGAAAGTCCTCAATACCACCAGTTTCATTAACCCATATCCACTCAGATTTGTTATTTTTCCATCCAAGCTCAGGTCTTCAAGTTTGGCTGTCCTGGATTACAATACATAGAAGTCCACTGACATGTGCTTATTCCTTCAAAAACACCTTTGTGTTGTATACTACTTACACAACAGATCCCTTGGCCTGGGCATTGGATATGCCCTGGGGATGTATCCTCTCTTTCCCAAAAGGTGTCATAATCCACTTTGCTGAGGGAGCTCAGCAGCCATCTGTGAGCAATGGGAGTTGAAATCCAAGGTCAGGGCTTCAAATCCCTGTGGTCCCCCACAAACCCAACAATTGGTAAGGTCGTACAAAGAAGACATCTCTTCTGAAAGTCACATAAAGGGATAGGTTACAAAAGACACCTCATTAGGGTCTGAGGAGACAGATACTCCATGGGTTGATGCCCTGAGGGTACACTGGAATAGGCAGACAAACATCTTGTTCTGAGTTGCTGAGTATCAATGACACTACAAAGAATACACCATAGACAACCATAACCAGATTGTCTTTAACCAGACAATCTTAGACCTTTCTTCTGTTCTGTGACCCAATAAAACCATACAGAAGATCAATAACTTCATGTATTCTTATAGGTAGACCTTGCCTGCAAGAAAGAGAAAAATGGACTTGGTCCATTTTATGGCAAGAGTAGCAAGTTGTTATTAGGAAGATGGAATAATCCACCTTGTATTAATCTTACGTTCCTTTCTGTATGTTGTGCTTTCCAGGCATATTTGTTCATTGGAGCTTCCAGTACCAGACATATGGTTTCCACAGTGGGGAGTCTGAACAACACTGGTTGGTCTTGAGAATGCAACAGGTTTTTAGGATGATAGGGGCAGTGTTTGGCATGTTTGTTGGGGCTTTTTTGCAAAATGTTGTAATTTTCAGGCCTCTATTTACTTCCCAATGATTATTAATCCTAGTCACAGCTTCCCTTAGTTGCCCAGCCTATCCTGGTGTACAAGGCTTAAAGAAGTGCTTCAACAAGCCATCAGCTCTCTCCACAACCCCATTTGCCTGTGGGTAATTGGAGGTATAACACACCCATGAAATTCTCTCCCAAGCTGCCAGGTCTCCACAGCTTCTTCCCCTCCCTCAAGTGCAGGGTGTCATTTTCCAGAGAGTGCTTTTCTAAGTGGGTATGACATGGTTCGCAAGCAGACACACAAATGGCCAGCCTCAGACTTTGGCCTCACAATAAAGATCTTTGGTTCCAGAGTGTTTTCTTTTCACATGTATCCATTCTAACAACCACTTCAAACCTTCTGCTATTTGGGTGTTTTGCAGGGCAGCCAGTTAGGCTAGCTTATCTGCTTTGCTATTCCATTGGCTCACAGGAGTACTACCTTGTTGGTGGAAAGCCACCCAGCCCACTGCAAACTTCCCTTGTCTATCAATAGTTAGAATACCTTGCCATTTCTCCTCCTGCCACACAAGTATCCTATTAACTTCCCACTCGTTCTGCTCAAAAAACTGAAGCCATTCAGTGCGGACCTTAAATACGGCATAGGAATCAGTACAAATGTTGACAGGAGAAGCAGATACAGTCTTTCTGGAAGTGACAGGTTATGATGGAGAACCAATGGTACATGACTGCCTTGAAACCATTGAGGCCACATATTCCAGTTGGCCAGAGCTGAAAGAACCACCACTGGAGGATGCAGACCATGAATGGTACACTGCTGGTAGCAGCTTCATGATTCAGGGAGAGAGGAAAACTGGGTATGCTGTACCTCTGCTCAGAAAGCAGAAATCATCACATTAACCTGAGCCCTGGAATTCGCAGTAGGAAGAACAATAAATACATGGACTGATTCCAAATAAGCTTTTGGGGTAGTACATGCTCATGGAGCCACTTGGAGCCATAAAGAGGACTGCTGTCAACCCAAGGAAAAGCATCAAACATGCACAAGAGATACTTCGGCTACTGGAAGCTGTCCCAACTGCTGACCAAGACTGCTGCTATGCTTCATCAAGCACACCAAAGGGTACACAGATCCAGGGAAAGGTAACAGACTGGCTGATACTGGGGCAAAAGACACCAGAAAACATATCAAAGGGATAGGCTTTACGCTGAAATATCATTTAACATAGCATTTTAAGCAATTAGTAACTAGAAAGGCAAAATTTGACCGGATAGGATGGGGAAGTTATCTAGGTCAGCAATGGCAAATTGACTTTACTGAACTGCTCAGAAAAGAGTGGTACAGGTACCTACTGGTATTAACAGATACTCTTTCCAGCTGACCAGAAGCTTTTCCCTGCAACACAAACAAAACCTGGAAAGTTACCAAAGTGTTATTACATGAAATAACACTCTGTTTTGGGGTACCTGCTGCTATCTCCTCTGATCAAGGTTCAGACTTTGTGGCCCAAATGGTAAAACAAATGAGCAAAATTTTAGAAATTGATTGGCATTTACACACTCCATACAATCCACAATCAAGTGGACAAGTGGAGAAAAATGAATCACCTGATTAAAACACAAACAGTTAAACCATACAAGCGGCAAATTTGCCATGGTCTCGAGCACTACCCATTGCCCTGCTTTGCCTTAGAAGCAAGCAGAGAAATAAAGCAGAGTTAACCCCCTTCAAAGTAATATTCAGGCAATGGACCCAGTGGACACCAATCAATTTAAAGAAGAGACTTTAAATTGAATGTAAAGCAAATTCATAAGAACTCGATGGCAATAAATAAACAAGTAATTGGTTTACAAGCAAGAGGCCTAGATGTGCATAGTGCATAACACAGAACCAGGAGATTATGTCTATGTCCGATCTCTTTCAGACCACCCACTGGAGCCCAACTGGACTGCACCATTCCAAGTCCTAATGACATCATTCACTGCCATTAAGATCAAGGAGCAAACAGCACAGATTCACCATTTGAGAGTCAAATGTCTGGGAGAAGAAAAGTGGAAGGTGGAGGATTTGGGAAACAACCGCCTAAGGTTACACAAAGATGGAGACAGTCCATCATAATCATCATTTGGATTGTGCTGGTTTGAGGCTAATTAGAATATTTTAATAGAGAAAATTACACTATAGGCTGTGAAAGGAAAACATGGTGATGTCTATATCACTCATAGGTTTGCTGAAAATTGTTTTGGGAAAAGAATTTATAAACATAGATAAGGTATTCTCTGTCTCTTGCTGGGAGAACAGCGTTCAGGGCAGTCTAGCAGCTTCTGGCTCTGGCTCCTCTGCCAATTAATTTTTCATTAACCCCTTTCCTTCTAACTCCCCTGGCCGATCCTCCTAATTTACCTTGCGCATAGAACAAACCTTGGGGTAAGGTACAGGGGTGGGGAGAAGGTGGAATGGAGCCCCTTCTGGGGACTCTGATTTCTGGGAGGGGTGTTGTGTTTCTGTATTAACTTTAACTTGTATATTTCTGTAAATATTCCTGTATATAGTGTATATCTCTGCTTGTACGTTGTGCTGAGCTGTAAACAGAGCTTCATTCCTTAACTTCCAGCCGACTGAGTTCTAGTCTGGGTCATTTTACAAAGTGTGAGGGGCAGGGAACTCCCAAACCATCACAATGACAATGCAAGAGGTCCAAGACTTGGGAACAAAATGCCTTCTTTCAAGCAATCAATAGTACATAGTCTGAAGGTAAGTGATTGTCGGATACCCATGGCCCTTCCCAGAGACACAAGGAAGTATTCCTATTTGGGACCTCACAGGGACTCCAGGAAGTTTGGGAATGGCTCATATCACGGCTACTCAACTTAAAATGGTTAAAGTGTTTGTTGTTTATTTTGGTTTTTGTTATGTTTTTTGGAATCACCAAGTTGTTGTCTAGTCCAAGGTAGCGGTCATGTAGACAGACTGCTCAATCACATGTTGAATGGAAACAGCACCAGTTAAGAGAAGACTTAGCGAGTGGGAAATATTTTAGATGCAGATTAGAAAAGGATACATATTTGTAGAAGTATTAAGAACATGCTTAAGATATAGAAATAGGGGGAATTTATATGAAAAAAGGGGCAAAATATAGAATGTAGCAACCTTGGTAACCATTACCTGTATAAAGCCTCATAAATCAGACACACACAAAGAAAGGTGGTTTAAGCATGAGAAGGGCTAGAAATACTTCCTTAGAGAAGAATACTGTATTCAAAGATGAGAACATTGGAAACTTTGGCCAGGAACGTGACCCATAACTGGTGCCAGATGAGCAAAAGGTAGAAGGGACAAACCACGGAAGATGTCAAGCCTTCATATATTAAAAAAAAAAAAAGAAAAAAGAAAAAAGAAAAAAGAAAAAAAGACTCCTAAAGACGACCACCAGGTGGCAATGAGCATGCATGAAGAGGTGGGACATTATGGAAATGAGTTCCAAGAACTGACTGTAATAAATCCACCCATTCCTAGAACTAATTGTACTAACCACATACTGAATACATATTGTTTCGTAGCATAAATATCTTACCTGAACAAGGTGCAGGTGTGCAGGGTTTGGTGGAGTGATCTTGTCACCCAGTACCATAAAACAAAAGTACCTTCTTCACAACACTTTGTGTGTTGTGAGCTTCTTTCTGCAAGTCACTATCTCCAGGTTTTTCCCTCCCACTTAAGACAAATGTCCACAAACCATGCATCTGGTAACTGACAAGGAAGTGGAAAAGCCACTTGTACTACCAGAGAGTTTGCTTGCCTCCCAGTCTTGGGCCCATTTCCTCCTGGATGGTCAACACTTTTGTAGCTCCATCAGATACTGAGATGTGACAATAGTGCTCTATCTGTCCATACCATTTCCTCACAAAGGCTCTCTGAGCCACACCCTTAGGGGAGACAGTCCCTGACAGAATTGGGTTACTGACTCTGAATGGGCCTGTAAGCACTACTATTGGTTGTTGCCGAGTAGTCCACTCGGCTTCCCTCAAAGCTAAGCTGAAGACCATGTTTTGGCGTGTCTCTAGCTGAGTTCCTCCAGTTTCTGACACCCTGGATGACTCCCCCCAGCACATGATATCTCAAGGAACATTTCCCCCTAAGCTTGTGTAACTCAAGATTTTAAAACTGTTCCTGGTTTGTTCATCTTAGCTCCACCTGGCCAATGCCCTTGTCACATTACGATGCATATATGACTTCGATGTGCCTCACAGTAGGTTTACAGAAGTCAGCACTGAGATCTCCACCTCTAGTAGCTGACCACAACATTCCCTGGATAACCATTATTTCATCACGATCTTATCTTTGTTGAGACACTTCTCACATTCTTGATGTAATCACCCTTTCACAAGGTGATTCTCATGTTCCTGAGACAATTTGCACACCTGGGTTACACTCCTCTTGAAAGGCACAATCGATAAACAATGTGTGGGCACACCAGGTTTCTGTCATCCACTACAATCAGAGGAGTGCTCTCTCTCCCCATTATGCACAGAGCAGAATATACACAATAGTTAAATTGTTTATGTGGTTGCCAGTTCACAGCCACTATCATCCCCCTCACCACCTCATATCCACCTCAGCCCATTATTTTCCTCTTCTCAGTTCCCACTTCTAAGCAGGATATCTGAACTAAAAGTCCAGTTGATTCAAGCCACAGACATTACCAGCATTCTGTTCCCTGATGCTCCAGAATCAGCTTGCTCATCTGCCATACATTGGCTCTATACAGAAAGAGCTTTGAACTGTGGGTGCCATTCCTCTTATGTCAGTCACCCTATCCTTGTTAGAAAGCTGTTTTTTTATGTCAGTTGTTTTCTGTTGTGGGGGTTTTCTTGCTTCTTTGTTAATGCAAGGTTGATGATTACTTTCTTCCTTGCAGAGATAGTCAGATGTCTATAGAGTAAAACTACAATAAAGTCCTGCAGAAGGTAGCAGACTCATCTTAACAGTCAATCTAACAAATATTTAGCATTTCATGTCTGAAGTCTCTCAACTGCCTAGGACTTCCAAAGAGCAATAACTTACCTTGTGTCTGTGATGATAACGATGTGCTCACAGTTACCCTGGTGGCAGAAGAGGTACGGAAAGCCGATTTTGAGGGCCAAATCATTAAATGTGTAGTCCTCCATTTTGACAGATCGAAGATTTCCGTAACCTCTGTCATGAGTTTCTGACCACTCAATAATTGTTCTGAAAAGAGAAAAGTCATCACAGTATCACCAAGGTTGGAAGATACCTCAAAGATCATTAGGTCCAACCCATTACCACAGACCTCAAGACTAGACCATAGCACCAAGTGCCACGTCCAAACCCGCCTTCAACACCGCCAGGGACACTGACTCCACCACCTCCCTGGGCAGCCCATTCCAGTAGCCAATGACTCTCAGTGAAGAACTTTCTCCTCACCTCCAACCTAAACTTCCCCTGGCATAGCTTGAGACTGTGTCCCCTTGTTCTGGTGCTGGTTGCCTGAGAGAAGAGGGTAACCTCCTCCTGGCTACAACCACCCTTCAGGTAGTTGTAGACAGCAAGAAGGTCTCCCCTGAGCCTCCTCTTCTC
>VWZE01004492.1:68673-90421 GCA_013396675.1 Eubucco bourcierii | reverse complement strand
GCTGCTCCCTCCCTGGATGTGTTCAAGGTCAGATTGGATGAGTAACCTGTACTAGTGGGAGGTGTCCCTGCCTATGGCAGGGGGTTGGAACTAGATGATCCTTGAGGTCCCTTCCAACCTTACCATTCTATGATTCTATGATTCTATGATTCCCTACTCGTCCTGGTCAAGCTATTAATGATACAGGTCAGGATGCTGGTGGCTTCTTGGCCACCTGAACACACTGCTGGCTCATGTTCAGATGGTTGTCAACCAACAGCCCCAGGCCCTTTTCTGCCAAGCAGCCACTCTCCCCCAAGCCTATAGCATTGCTTTAGTGTTAAGAGTATCTGGGAATGCCGCATTAGAATAGTGGGACAAAGCTGCCATAAGCACAACTTGTAATTAAGAGAGGCAGAAGTATTGAGCTAACCTGATACACCTGTTGCAGGTACCGGTTCAACCACAGCCGTCTCAGTTGTTTCATGCCAAAATATTCTCTTACTTCTTTAAATGTGAGGGTAATTCTCAAAAAGAAGATGTGTTAGCAGTTGGTTTATTGGAGCAGAGGGTGAAAATAAGATCAGAAAAAGTTCGTGACACTAGTGTGCATCTTTGCGTACTGCATGGAAGGGGTAGGATGTCTAGAGTCATGACACTTTCACAAAGGAGTTAACAGGAGGGTGAGGGGGTGTAAAGAGTGCAATAGCACAGCTTGATAATACAACATATTTTGCTTTGTGTAGCAATAATCACATGGTGTAAAGGCCTTACACTGCACTCAGCTATATTTAGGCTTGAGCTGCATTACAGTGCTGAATTCATTAGCACTCACTCACCTCTGCCTCTTAATCACAGGGTTTATACCTCATAATGGGAGTTTTGCTAAGCTTCTGCCTATTTTTTCTGTAGTTATTGACAGTCTGTGTTTCCACCTTCAGCTACACCCTCTGCTTTCTTCATCCATCACCTTTGCAGATCATGACACACCTCAGCTCTGAAAGAACCTATTGATCAAGGGCTGTTGCCCTCATTTCCTGCTGTATCCTCCCTGGATCCTACTAGTTGTTCCATGACAGATCCTCCTTCCAATTTCCAAAACCGTGCCTGCCTTTTTACATGCTTATTGTTGTCTCCTGTGATCTGTTGATGTTATAACCATACATTTCCCCTTTGTGTACTTGCAACATTACCTTTAATTGGAAAACACTCTGTCACATGTCTCATGTAGTCACATCTTGGGTGGAAGTGGCAGGACTGTATTGATGTAAGTGCAGTGTTGACATAAACATGTGGGAGCAATTTTGGCTAAGAGTATTAGGATTAAACCTTTTTTTCAGTGGTTTTAGTGTTCATAGAAAGGAAATAAGACAATGCTTTCAAAAACCTTTCTAAGAATACCAAACAGGCCAAACTGTGTGGAAATCAGTGGGCTGTTTCTTTCCCAGCACAAAGGCAGTCAAAGTGATATCACAGAATGCATGGTTGGGAAGGGGCTAAAGAGTCCTGTGCTCTGATTATTCATGCTTCTTTGACTAATCCCCTAGGGTTGTCCAGTTAGATATAGGGATTTCTTGTGCTGGCTCTCTTCCTTCTTCCAATAACAGGTTTGATTTTGGAGTTCTTCTGTTTTTTAATTAAAAAGCCACAATATAAAGTACATAAACCTCAAGCAGGAAAAGTGCTTAAGTAGAAGATCAAGGAGCAGCTAAGTTGAAAATACCAAAGCTGGTAATTTTTAACCATGAGTGGATAATGAGTTATCTATTTCATTTCCAAACTTCAATACTAAGAAGTCATACACTTAGAAAGAAACTCTGCTCAATCCAAATCCTCTTAAGAACAAAGAGAGCTATTTATTTTTATAGCTTGGAATTAAGCTACCCTTTATATACTAGGCACAAGGCACATGGGAAGTTCAAAGTTTCTGAGAAGTAATTAGTTTTTTGTATTGGAAAGACTTTAATAATTCAACATTAAAACAATAAAGGAGGCCTTGAGTAACCTCTACTAGTGGGAGGTGTCCCTGCCTATGGCAGGGGGTTGGAACTAGATGATCCTTGAGGTCCCTTCCAACCTTACCATTCTATGATTCTATGATTCTATGATTCTATGATTCTATGATATATGAAAAACTCAAGTGCTGTAAACCAGGCAGGTATTAAGATGAATTCTTTAAACCAGGAAGTGCTGAAATCCAAATAACATTGAAAGACCATTGGAGTAAGATGAGAAACAGAGGTAGTGCAGACTACTATTGGAAAAGAAGCTAATGAAACCACTCCGTGTGCGAGAGGAACAGAGAGAAATTATAGTTAATGTGCTGCTGAAGTAGTCTGGTAGCCTGTATTTTGTAGTACTGTGGTATCCTGTGAGTTTAAGAGACTTGTTTTCAGAGCTTGTGCATGCACAACTCCAGCTACGCTTAGTATAAACTGTGGATACATGACCATTTTGAAAAGCCGGTTTTAAATGGCCTAGGAAGTCTAAGGCAGAGACATTAATTAAGCAGTGCAGTTCCAGGCTAGTCTTTCACCACAAGAAACACCCTTCATTCCTGTCTTGAATTACACAGGCTCAGAAATACATAAATATTCGTCAGGCTAATCACATTCTGTGGCAGTATTGAATAATACTTGCTTTAGCAGACATAGTCTTAATGTCTCTTAATGACAAGCACTGTAATGACATGGTAATGCTTATGAAAAGGTAGTTCTGTGGCTTAATCATAAATGCAGATTTTATGCTATTCTCAGCCCTGGCCCACATCATTACATTTAGAAAAGTAATTTAAAATACCCTGAGCTTCTGCCTCCCTGAAAAATCACCATGATCATCACTTAGGCTCCAACAGGAGTCTCATAATGTTACAAAATTAGTATTAGTTTGAAAAAAATACTTGGCAAAATCAACGTTAAGTATGATATGTATTCAATATTTTAGGATCAGCTCTATCCTTGTTCATTAGCTCAGTCTTATGCTCTGTGGTGCCTTTGTACCTTGGACAATAAGGAGCACTGCTACTGGGTTTTATGTGCCGACTGCCTCAGCACAGCAATTACAGAGATATAAAAGCATTCCAGGGCTGTAATTACAGGAGGTGGGGCTTCAACAGCTGTCAGTTTTCTTGGCTGCGCCCTGTACTTCAGCACTTTGTTCTGAGCATGCAGCTGTCCTCTGGACAGCAGCACCCAAAGCACTGATCAAACCCAGTTCAAAGTACTCCCCCATTCCTTTTGAAGGAACATTTTAAATTTTTGCCTCGGCTAAATCATAGGATTTATAGGATGATCTCACACAGGGCTGGATTGGTCCCGCCAGCCTGGTGCTTAACAGTTGTAAGAGTGAAGGGGAAAGCCTAGCAATGTCTTGGCTCTCATTGTTTCCAAAATTGCTATGCCTGTGGTCTGGGGGTGTGACACCCTTTGTATTCAAGACTTTCAAGGGCAGCCACTAGCAGCTTTCACTGTTACATCTGAACAGAAATGATCTGTTTCTAAAATGTAGGTATAGATGGGACAAAAAGTAGCTTAGATTACCTTTACAATAAAATAAAATACTTATACATTTGTAAAGACTCTGCATTGATCTTTAAGTCAAACAGATCCCATCAAAAACTGAGGACAATATGAAAGATGTGTGACTAAAATATCTTTTTTCCCAAAGAAGTTAATCTGAATTTTGCATCGCTCCCCAAAAGTGAGAGCACTTCCCAAGGATAGTGTGTTGTTTTGCCAGGGTACCGCACATGATTTTGTTATCACCCAAGGTACACAGAAACAAATTTAAAAGCATTTGGGAAGGAGGAAAAATCCTGTAGCTCAGAATTTCTGAACTACTACATGGGTGAATATTGCTTTTACATAACCTGAGTAAGAGTTTGTTTTCATATAATAGAATCATAGAATAACCATTCTGTGGTTGGAAGGAACCTCCAAAGGTTGTCTAGTTCAACCCCCAAATAAATGTTGACCAGTCAGAATGATTTCCCCGAGGGGTTTACGTCTGTCTAACCCATGGTCTTCCTTGCCATTAAAAAAAAAAAAAAAAAAAGAAAACAAAAACAAAAACAAGGAAGTTGAAGAAAGAGATAAGCGTAAGAGAAAGATAATGACAGAGATGCATGCAATCCAAACCAGGCCAAATGGAAATCTCATCCTTAGGCCTTAAATATAGCTAACACAAGTAATTCTGATGTTTAGAGCTGAATTTGAATATATTACTGGAATAAGCAACAAAGTCAGATGGAAAGCAGCAGTAAATATCACAGACCAGACACCAGTTACAGCTGCGGAGTATGTTGCATATTATTTTCTGTCATAAGAAGAACAGCCATAATAAAATTTTGCCTCAAGCTACTTCAGTTATACTAAATTTTTGCTCCAGCAACAATTGCTCAGCATTCTTATTTAATAGTTGGGTAGTATGGTGGAGCACTTAACACAGAATTATACAATGACAGAATGGTAGTGGTTGGAGGGGACCTCCAAAGATCACCTAGTCTGACCCTCTGCTGTAGCAGGATCACTTGAATGCAAACCAAGGATGCTGTTTTCACTTGCAGCTTCTTTGAAAATTCATCGTAAATATAATTCTTGGATTTGCGCATGCACTAGACCATGATTGCTTTTTTGTTATGAGCTGGGAAAGAATGCTGGAGGAAATAATTTTTGGACTTGAAACTTTTTAACTGACTTGGAAATATGCAACATTGTGTCCATCTAAAAACCCTTTATGAATGGATGTGGCTTAGAAGAACAGGTAGAAGTGGTCCTGAACAGAGACTGGCTGGAAAACAGAGAAGAGTCTTTGTCAGCTGCCTTTCTAGATGAGAAGAGAATGAACTGTAGGACACATGCTCATCACTGCAGAAGGTCTGTAACATGACAGATTTGTTATTCTTTTATGATCAAGAGACGCACATAGCCTATAGACTACATTGTGATTATTGTTTTCTTGACTATCAAATCCATCTATAGAAGTGCTTATTGATATTTTAGGGTATGTTCTTAATCTGAAAGATAACCAACTACTGTTTCTTTATTTTAAAATTATTTTATTTTCCCCAAGAGACTTAGTCAGAAAACAAGGACTTAATTTTTCCATGTATAAATAACACAGGAGTGAGGAGAGAGGACAGTATTAAGATGGCTGCAGTTATTTGGTTGAGTAGTCAACTATGACCTAGGCTATGTTCTGCCTAGGGTTCCAGTGGTGATGTCCTACTGAAGAATCCCTCGCTATTCCAGCCTTATTCCAGAGTGACGATGACTGTTCTTGACAGCACCTGAGGGTCTTGTCCCCATCTTATCCTTTGTACCATCTCCATAGATCACCCCGAACAACAATTTTTCTGCCTCTTTGAGGGCTTTCTATTAAATCAAGTGATGATACAACCTCTTTGTTGCCATATCTTGAGAAAATAAGTAATTATTATTTTTTCCAGGGTGAGCACCAAGTATTGTCCGTGTACACTTACCTTCATACCACCAGCTGCCAATGGACAATTTACTGAGCAGCCTTTTGGTCACAAGTGCCTACATCTGTAAAGAAACAACAACAAAACCCCAAACCAAACCAAACCAAAGCAAAAATAAAGCAGGATTTGAGGATTTTTCATTTCACTTTGCAGAGGAGTGGTTTTGATTCCTACTCTATGCCTAGTGGTTCTTTGCAACAAAATTGTTTCTGACATGGATAAATGCTGTATTTTCCTACCACAAGTGTCATCCATTGAGACATCTTGAGTGAGGACACTATGAAGTAGCATTGTTTATATAACAAAGTTGGCTGGAAGAATGTTCACATGATGAGTTCAGATGACTTTGTGTATAGTTAAGACTCAGTAAGCTCCACAGATGTTCTCAGTCTCTCTAGTTATGTCAGTGTCAGGCTTCCTGGCTATCACTGAGATCAAGTCAATTTTTCTGTGCATAAATAACTTGAGATCCTGAAGGACCATCACAGGTGTTTTCAGGCCTCTCAGGCTGGTGTCCATGCTGTGCTTCTGTCAGCCTTTGTGCCTTATATCCAGACCTGCAAGTCAGATTTGTTTTGAGTAGCAAAATGAGCAGTTTGTGAGAGCTGGATATGAAGCATTAAAGCACATCCTGTTTTGGAAGAACCTTCTTCAGTTAAGCTGTGGAATTTCCTGCACAAACAGTATTGTGGATACTGAAGGTTTATACTGATTGAAGAGAAGTCCAGACAAATTGATAGAAGTGTAATCTGTGAGTATTTATATATACATGCTCAAGAAACTCTTGAGCTGCAAAATGATGAAACCAATGAAAGAATTACACATATTTGCCATGTTCTTGTGTTCTTTGCAAGCTTCTGTCTTTTAACAGCAGCAGAACCACAATACAAGGCTAGATGGAAGCTATGGCAATTTTTGTGTTCTTATGGCATGCAACTCACTGCTGTTTATTTTTCAAGAGAAAAAAAAATGCATAAAAATCCCACCCTTGTA
This sequence comes from Eubucco bourcierii, assembly GCA_013396675.1. Lineage (NCBI taxonomy): Eukaryota > Metazoa > Chordata > Aves > Piciformes > Ramphastidae > Eubucco > Eubucco bourcierii. The sequence continues at coordinate 83,970 of VWZE01004492.1, read as the reverse complement.
AAAAATGACCCGTCATCATTAATACTCTCCAGATCAGACTGCAAGAATTCATTTGCCTATGAATCTTTTCAAGATATGTCTCCTGGACACAGTTTAAAGGGTGGAAATAACAGAAGGACGTTTTGTATGGGTTTTTGGAAATTCATTTTTCACACTGGCTAATTTGTCTATTGGGAAAATCTAACAATAATTTATTCTGTTGATACAATTTAAACAAAGAATAAACCTAATCTCTTCAGATTTTTGCAAAGGTGTTTAGGTTAAAGGCAAGTGTTGCAAAGGGTAAAGTCGTGCTGATGGGACAGAGAGCACACCAGTTTCCATCATATCACGTTCTGCTGAGAGTATCTGACCTTTGATCCTGAGTGCAGACAACTGGACTGCTTGGTGAGCCTTGTCAGTGTTTTGTGGTATCCAGACAATCATGGGCAGAAGAACCTGAGCTAAGTGATGATTCACAATGGATCTGCATAGAGTTTTAATATTGTTGCACAATGATTATTCTTTTTTTATTTATTTACAAAAATAGGTTAACACACACCCCCACCCCCACCCCTGAATGTTTTTTCCCCACACTTTGTGGTGGAAAACCCACAAGCATAAAACAAGTACTGAAAAACTGTAATTTTGTTCATATGTCAATGTGTATAGCCTCATCTATACCTTTCTTTGGAATTCTGGGTTAAATCCAGCCTTTCAGTCATTATCTTCATATCTCACTATGTTCCAAGTTCCTACTTCATTTTGTCTCCTTCTGGTATGGCACGAGGGCTACATAACACTTCATTACTAAAAATATCAGCTGTGTGAGGCAGATAGACTGTTCAATCTGCCAAACAGATTAATTTGCAGCTTGCCTCTCCAGAATAGTATAAAAGCAAACCTTCAGAACAAAATATATGTTAACCTCCTTCAACACAGGCTTCCTACTCCACTGACAAAGAATAATCTCCCATGTACTAAATAAATCTCTGGTGTTTGTGACAAGACTGACAATAATCACACACATTTCTTGTTGTGTAGGCATAATTCAGGATGGTGTGCTGCCATTAGAAACTGAGAGCTGTTACTCTGAATATCACTGAATGCCAATGATGGTAGTGATTATTCACCGATTGCTAATGTGATCTGGAACTAGACATTCTGCAACAAGAGTAGCCTGGCATCTCTTCACACGAGTCTGTGTTCAGGTTAAGTTTTTAATCTTTATCTTCTAGCAATAAAACTCCATAAGGAAAAAATGGTTGTTTAGTAGGTGAAACCTGTACTGTCTGAGTATCTTAAGTTTTTAGACTTACTTTCTTGCCATATAATATTTCAGCTTCAGAAAAAATGAAATCTAGGAGTCATAGGAGGAATTATTGCCTAAACCCTGTTAAAATAAAAGATTTCAGATGAAAGAGAAATCATCTTTCAGATAGAATAGATATAGACTAGGTCAAAGGAAAAAGGGAAGTTGCTATAATTCATTTGCATCTGGGAAGCTATGGTGTTTGTGATTTGTTGGAAGAAACCAAATCTTTTATAAGACCAGATGGTGCATTTGGAAAAAGATGATAAGCTTTCAAGCACACAGAGCATTCATTAACTGATAACACAGATGTAGCAAACTCACAGCTAAATACAGAACAATACCACGCATGTGAGTAAATAGATCTCTCAAACCTTTTCTGAAAAAGACTGCTTAATCCTCCCTCACCTCTATAGTACTCTGTAGAGGTACTCTCTTATAAACTGTGTTTACAGTACTGAAAGAAATAAGCATTTACTGGGAACCTGAAGTGATAGCTTATGTGAATTTTTTTTTTTTTTTTTAAATTCTCATGGGGCTTGGTGTTGTTGCTGTATTCTTTTCATCTGGAACAAAGAGCCGATCTTATTGTGTCACCAGATTAGCACTAGTGTCAACGACAAGGAGAAAGGAGAGGAATGAATGAACAGGGTCACTGCAGTTTTAGACCATTTAGGCCTCAAAAGCATAGCAAACAATTCAAGAAAGGCATCCTCTGTGACCCAGTTTTCACTCATTGTGCAGGTGAGCTTTGTGGGTATGAGACAAAATTTTGAACATTTAAATGCTGGGGCAAAAAGTTGTTTCAGTTCATTACAAATGACGTTTTACAAACTTATATGATGCTTGACATCACAAGATTTCCCACAACATATACAATTTAAGTAGTATCTGTTATTGTTGTACTAATAAATCTGCATTCTGTTAAATGGATAATCTCAGCTTCTCTTAATTCTGTGAGAATTACTGCATATAACTGGGCTGATTAAATAGACCAGTATGAAGAGGAACATGGCTGCAGATGGTTTGTACCCTCAGAGAACTACTCTAATTTGGTTGTCAAAATACTGTTCTTCCTGACTGCATTTGTGCTGTCCTTTCTGTGGCTTCCAGAATGTCTGCTGTTTGCACTCCCAGTGGCATTGTGACCTCTGTACAACAGCTGGCTGAGTGGGGCTCTGTGTTACATGGGTCTTCTTAACTGATGATGCTGTCCACATCCTCCACTTAGCCATGCACCAACCCAGGAACACATCAGGAAGAAAAACTGAGCCACTACTGGCTGGTCAGCTGCTTCCTTGTACTCTCCTTTGTTCCTCATTATAGAATAAAACAGCTTTATGTTGCAGGGATGTCTTATTTTATGCTGCCAGAGCAGGGGGTAAATGAATCAGCATCATCTCAGTTGTCTGAAGGGTTTATGATACGGGGACACAGGTTTAAGTACTACTGCCTCTCCCTAAGAGAAAAGACTTCTTTAGCAAAGGTTAGTTAGCTATTAATGGTGCTGCTATGGCTTCACTGCCCCAGGGAGAGACTGGGGATAGAAAACAACTGCTATGATTTTCCTCACCTCCCACCCCACAGCTCCCCATGAACCAAAACTAATTTGGAGATAACCTCCCACTGACATTTGGAGGGTGGTTATCTGTACACAGACCTATTACAGCCAGGTAGTATAATTCTAAGTAATTATATGGTCTCATAGAGTAATTAAAATACTTTTTAGACTAGTAATCCTAATGGCACCTTGCTGATGCAAGCAAGTGGTGTTATCCTATATGATATAACTATGGCATGAAAAATCATCACAGGGGTATCCAGTCAGTATGTACTGGGATAGATGGTAGAACTAGCTACTCAAGCTCCAGACTAGTTTTCTAACTTCTATCTTGTCCTTCCTATCCACTCCTCTTTGCATGTGGCTGCATCCCAGGGCTCTTATCTTATTTTCTGTGATTGGTTACCTTGCACACTGGCTCGAGCAGGCATAAAATCTTGTGATCATATTGAATTTCATAGTCCTCTGTTGCAAGAATGTTTTGAAACCTAGATCTGCAGGCCTTATCTGCACTCAGTAAAGAAAACATGATCAGATGCACCATTCTTGAGCTTCAACTTGATGGATCTACAATGTATTTTAATCCAAAACATTATATTTTAAGGACTAAAAATGCATGCCTATCTGTCAAGTAATTGTTCCTTCAGTGAGAAATGGAAAGCCTGCAAATATATGCTTGGCTTCTCAGCATGACCTATTGTGGCTCACCGCCACCTGTGTTTGCAGTAGGAGATTGCCCACATGTTGTCTGTAAACAACATCAAACCCCAAAGCTTTTATTTTTTTCTCTTTCACTCTCTATTTATTGCAGTCTCAGAGTGTCCCCATCTAGGTATAAGTGTCTGCAAAAACATTTTTGTTTGTTTGTTTGGGTTTTGGTTTTGTTCCTTTTTGTAGTCTAAGCAATCTAGTAGTTCTCTTGAGATAGTGCTTCAAAGATACCTTTGCATTATTAGTAGTTGAAAATATTATTAGATTATTGCAAATAGTCAGGGAGCTCCCTCAGGCCCTTTCTGGTCCTCTACCAGTGGCTGCATATTCAGACAATCAGTGCATATTCAATAACCAGTCAAAAAACAACAACAACAACAAAAAAAAGACAAACCCATTAATTTCCCCAGAAGGATGGAGTGAATGGTGTTTGGGGTACCCTAGTTTAGCATATAGGGAACTCTTAATTCCTGTATATTAGCTGAATTCGGACTGTCAGCAGACTGTCCTTCTGACCAGCACTGAATCCAGGAATAGGCACAAAAATTATTTTTCAACCCAATAAAATTTCTGCTACGCCATGTATGTGTTTGTGAATGCGGTTATGCAAAAATCCTTAAACTCCAAGGTTTTCCATAAATGTAATTGACAAAGAATGCAATTCAGATCATCTCAGGACTACAGGTCGAATTACCACTTTTGTTAGATGCCATTAAGGAGTGCAGTTGTGTTTCAGGTAATAAACAGGAACATATTTGTGTAACATGTAAAGCACAGCTGTTCTTACCACTTTATGATCTCCAGGACAATGAAGTACTCACATGTATATCTCTGTTTATAAAATACATGGTGCTCATATATAGTAAATGTAAACTGGCTCAACATGGAAGGAGGTTCCATGGTTGATGTAAAGATGAAGAAACGCAAGCACATCTTTGCATTATAGAGTTGAAGGCCAGTTGCAGATTCTGAAGCAGTCTTGGGACTGCTAGGATGGTAATCATCAAACTGATTACTGTCAGCCTGCCTTTTCTCTTTTTTATGATGTTTTTCATGACCTCTGGGCAGTGACTGATCAGATTAGCAAGACCAAATATATGGACAACACTTGGAGTCTCTTGCCTGCTTTGCCATGTACATACATACTATGTAACTGCTCTGTGCAGGCTTTAACTGTTCTGTGTTCTCTATATACTAAGAATAAACCTTTATGAACCTTATGAAATTTGCAAGATTCTTAGAGAATATCTGAAGTGCTTCATTAAATAAACCAAATATGCCATAATTTTTGGGCTGATACAAGGCCACAGGATAGAGAGACAAACAGGAGAGACAGAAGGGTGTCAGACACATTAATGTAGGCAAATTATGGCAAAGAAATCTATGATGATTTATAACATTTTAAATAGCAGTAACTTGTGTAGTGGTGAACAGGAAGTTTTTTATCCTACTGGCCATCACAGGAAAATTGCCTTGCAGTTTTCACAAGTGAGAGTATTCAGATGGGCAGTTCATTTGGTGCTTCACATGCTGCAGCTGAAAAAGCTCAACCTGGTTTAGTCACATGTCACTTGCTGAAGTGCAAATGAATATGCACAGTGAAGACATACTGATTTTTAAAAATCCAAAAGTAAAATTGTGGCTTTTAAAAGTGGGAATTGAGACTGGAACAGTCCACATGAAATAGGAAAATATTCTAAATGACCTTCTTAAAACTTCTGAGAGCAGGAAGTTAAATGAAAAGGTGAATTATTTCCTCTTATTAATGATTATTTCACTCTTTGGTAAAAACAAAAACAAAAACATTTTTAGATAATCAACATGGAAGCTAGAAACACATGAAATACTACCTTGTCTATTTACTAGTTACATTCTACTGCATCACAGAAAAAAAGAATGTGATCTGTCCTCTTAGCAAATTTCCTTGTTCAATGAAAATACTTTCATATGTGTTTTTCATGGGAATCATAAATATAATGAAGATTCTGAGCTGTCTTTTGAACAATATGAGCCTTAATTTTCTTACAAAGGAGTCGTTCTCTGCATAACTGTTAGGAATACCAAATCTTCCTGTTCCATAAATGATCTCACATCCTGGTATGAATTGTGTCCCGTTCTGGGCCCCTCAATTTAAGAAGGACATTGAGGTGCTTGAGCATATCCAGAGAAGGGCAACGAGGCTGGGGAGAGGCCTCGAGCACAAGCCCTATGAAGAGAGGCTGAGGGAGCTGGGATTGTTTAGCCTGGAGAAGAGGAGGCTCAGGGGGGACCTTATTGCTGTCTACAACTACCTGAAGGGTGGTTGTAGCCAGGGGGAGGTTACCTTCTTCTCTCAGACAACCAGCACCAGAACAAGAGGACACAGTCTCAAGCTACACCAGGGGAAGTTTAGGCTGGAGGTGAGGAGAAAGTTCTTCACTGAGAGAGTCATTGGCTACTGGAATGGGCTGCCCAGGGAGGTGGTGGAGTCACTGTCCCTGGAGGTGTTCAAGGTGCGTTTGGACGTGGCACTTGGTGCCATGGTCTAGTCTTGAGGTCTGTGGTGATGGGTTGAACTTGATGATCTTTGAGGTCTCTTCCAACCCTGGTGATACTGTGGTACTGTGATACTGTGGAGAAGGAAATAATAATTTTTGTTTTGTTTTGTTTTTTTGTTGCATTACCATTGTGCCCCACCAAGTCAATTTCTCAGGTAAGAGCTTCTCCTTGTATCTTTCTGCAACTCAGAGTATTCATAAAACATATTTTTTTCATACCATGTATGCTCTCTAGAAATCCCTGACTACATGTTCTTCAACATACTTGATATTTTGTTTATGTGAAAACAGAAATTTTTTTTGGTTATATGTAGCTAGTAAATGAAACCATTAGTTGTGAAAGATCTACCCTTTATTTGATGTTTTCACATCTCTTGGATTTTATTCATGCAGTGGTGAGGTTATCAGTCAATACAGAACTACCTGAGAAAATTTATTTTCATTGCAGATAGAAGCATCCATCTGAATTCCATCCATCCAGGAGAATTTGCACTGGTTTTATGACTAGATCAAGTCAAGGATACATCCCTAATACAGAAATTTCTCCATTGAGGTCTGTTGGTGGCCTACAGTTTGTTTAAGACTAAACCGACTATTTTCCCAGAGAACATAGCTGCAGGAGATCTTTCAAAAAGATGCTCATTTCTCTAGGAAGCTGAAAATTATGTACTGAAAGACTGTAAACTCACCAGATGGATATCTCAGATCCCTTTTTTGAAGCCCTTATCTTTGTTTCTCAGTTCTTTTGGATAGTCTGACAAATTATTTGCCAAGTGAGCTGACACAAAACTACTGTGTGAAGATTTTGATACAGAATGCATAATTCTAGCTCTAATGGAGGAACATTTGAAAACTGCTGCACTCCAATTGTGCATGGAAGCATATTAGTTTGGGCACAGAATCATACTAATGTGCCTACTGGCTTTTTAATTAAGATCTGGGTCAGAGACAACCAGTATAAACTGTGGACAAGGCAATCATGGGTTTATCTTAATTATCCATGCTCTAAATGTGTTTATTAAATTTAACTGATAAAGGCAATAAAAACATTTAAAATAAATTAGTTATTTAAGTCTTGCATTTTTCAGACTTCCTAAGTACTAAATTACTTGGATGAACTAATTAAATCACCAATATAGCTAAAGTTCAAAGCAAACTATTTAAACAGTATTTGAAACCTACAGTACTTGTACTAAACTTCTACATTAATACTGTTCACTCTAATAAATATTAGTAGGAGAGTGCAACATCTCACATTGTTCTTAACATGTTCTCTCCATTGGCTAATGTGGAATTTTGGAGCCAGAAGAGTTAATATTCAAGCTTCAAGAGCTCTTACAAACATACTTTCCAAACACCATGATGTGCTGAACATGGTTTATGTCTTTAAATGAGACTTTTTAGCCTTTTCTCAGAAACATGTCTGCATTTGCTTTAAAGCACAGACAGTCCATATACAATTTGCTGCAGTATCTCTTCACTGAAGAAAGGGATCCATACCCATCACAACAGTTCCATGACAAGAAAAAGAAAGTACATGTCTATTTTGCAGGCCCTTGAGGATATTACACCAGCAAAGAGGAGTTAAAAATACAAGTAACTAACTAAGAGTTAAAAATACAAGTAACTAACTAACTAAACATATTTCCCCACAGTATGAAGGGAAGGCCTCTGGGTACAATTATAAATTGTTGTCCAATCATTAAGTTACAGAATCCTCGTTGAGAGATACAATTCCTGTTTCCTTGTGCGGACAAGAACCATGTTATGCATATGTGACATTTTGTGTTTGGTTTTTGGGGATTTTTTTTTAGTGTGGGGAGAAAGAGGTTGCACTCAGGCATTTTCATTGTCTGATGACTTGGACACATAACAACCATCTGTTCTGACGGTTCAATCCAGAACATGTTGTTTTCAGAGCAATGAAAGAATAACAAAATGAACAGACAAAAGATGTAACTTTTTTCTGGCAAACATACATTTGAAGGCAAAGGAATTTTATGTCAGATAAAGTTAGGCCTTTTTCCTTCACTTTTTCTGGTACAAATAGTAGCAAAGTGTACTACGTGAAGAAAAAGCACATGGAAAAGATTCAGCTACATAAATAATATAATTTCAAAGGTGCCATTTGCTGTAGTTAATAGAGGATTTGTAGATAAACTGCTCCATAACTTAAAGCAAATAAAAGTATCACATGACAAAATACAATTTAGACTGTTAATAGGACCAAAGGATTCAAAGGGAAAAAGAAGCCAATTAAAATTTAACCCTACTAAAAACATCAATGAATCAACATCTTTATGGATTTCCTTAGCAAGACATTCTGCAAAAAGAATGTCATAGTCATTCACAATATGCAAACATGTATCAGGTGAATATCAGAGGAGTGATGACACATTAATCTATTTTAGTTTCTAAAGAAGCAGCATAACTTAGTGTGGGTTTTTATGTTAGAAAAAAAAAGCAGGATTGCATGAGAAAAGTTGCAGAGGGAATTTCTGAATTGTATTAATCTATTTCTCTCTGAAACAAGTACTTTTACAAGAGGGTGGGAGAAAGAACATCAAAATATTTCTAATGAAAATAAATAATACTAAATGTTATGATAAACAGGAAGTGCCCTAGAAATAAGACTGGGAGAAGTACAGAGAATATCTTGCTGAAATATCAGGAAGCTGCTTAGCTGTAAAGAAGAAAGAGGAAGAAACCTGCGAAGAGATAAGACATGGCATACCAAAAGAAATGTACTATCTGTAGTAGGACAGGAAAAGGTTATTGTTGTTGGTGGTTTTGGGTTCTGTGGGGATTTTGTAATTTTTTTCTTTTTCTTTTTCTCTTTATCTTTTTTTTTTCTTTTTCATTTTCTTTTTAAAATATTTTTATTTTTCCTTTTTTATATTTTTCTGTTTTTCTTTTTTTCTTTATATTTTTCTTTTTTCTTTCTTTTTCTTTTTCTTTTTCTTTTTTCTTTTCTTTTTTCTTTTTATATTTTTCTTTTTTGTTTTGTTTTTTCTTCTTTTTATTTTTATTTTCCTTTCTTTTTCCTTTTCTTTTTCTTTTTTTCTTTTTCTTTTTTCTTTTTCTTTTTCTTTTTCTTTTCATTTTTCTTTTTCTTTTTTCTTTTCCTCTTTCTTTTCCTCTTCATTTTTTTCTTTTCCTCTTTCTTTTCCTTTGCATTTTTCTTTTTCTTTTTTGTCTTTTTCTTTCTCTTTTCCTTTTCCTCTTTCTTTTTCTTTTCCTCTTTCTTTTTCTTTTTCTTTCCCTCTTTTTCTTTCTTTTTGAGAGGGAAAAGGGAGTAAAATGTCAAAGTAGTAGGATGAGATGGGATGGAATAGAATATGCACATTCAAAAGAGACCACGCTGATAAATAAAGATAGGAGAAGGCATTCAGGTGGAGGAATGCCCACCTGTGCTTCCATATGTAGTGACAGTGGATCTTTGGCTTCACTGTCTAGAATCAGAGACAATGCAGTGACTTTTAAACCTTCTGAGAGATAATAAATGCTATGGTGTTTTTTGTGTGATTTGTCTTGCTTATTACTGTTCTTTGCATGGCTTACTGATTTCCTGACGCATCATCCTACTGAGTCTGACTCAATATGTTGATTTTTCACAAAGAGGTAGGTTCTTATGTGGTGTATTAAGCGTTCTCTGTTAAGGCACATGTATAGTGCATGTGTAAGCAACCTCCTCTAAACTTGAGCCTGGTTGTACTTCCAGCAGTGGGTGGATAAGGTGATCGACCTCCTGAGATCACTTTAAACCTGACTTACTTAATTACACTGCTATGGAAAAGTTGTGCATTGGCTGTAGACACATCCAATTTACACTGTGTCAGCCTAAAAAGAGCCTGACTCCACCTGGGGCAGAAAAGACATGGTATATTTGTTCAGGGGTATGCTCATTTCTAGGGCTAAAAAGTTTAGCTAATGACTTCTTTCAGGGTTACCCTTTACGAAGATGAAAAGGGAAAATACAAAGTAATCCAAATACAGCCCATTAAGTTAGAAGTGGCACCTGTAGAAGCATTGGTAGAAACTAGTATGCAAATAATGTGTGTAGGAATATTGGTAACAACACTGCAGGCAGAATGAAAGCTAGGTCCAGTAATTGCATTATGCTTTCACCCAGGATCACTTATATAACCTTATTACACTGAAACAAGTCGTATGGTAACTGAGGTAAACCTCCATACCTTGTTTGAAGTTCATTATTGTACTTGCCCTGGCTTTGAGAAAGAGGCAACATTTCTCTAAGTAGGGGAGGCTTTCCTATCACTGTTGTTCAAGATACTGTTTATACGAAATGTCTAGCAATTGCCTGATCACTTTTTCTAGTCTTAGGCACGTGAACTAGCAATTATTTTCACCGAACCACAGAATCACCAATTACCATATTTGCTACACACCAGCACGGTGAATGAGGGGAACAATGGCTGGCTGACTGGAAGCCTGCTTCGCAACGGCTGTCACTTTAAAGTATGGAAACATGATCTGTGAGTTTGAAACCACTGTGGCTCTCCAAAAGTGCCTAGCAGAAGGTGAATGTCTAAGTATTTATGAAAAATACTTCATCAATGTATTTGTCAACGACATAACTTCTAGGCTCTTTACTTCCAGATAAAGTTATTGAGAGGTGTAACAAACAAGATTTAGATGAAGCAGCTTATTGAGGGTAAAAGACATTCACTCTTTAAAAGCCCAGTGCTTTAAGCTTTATTTGATGTCTGTATCTACAGCCTCTGCAGTGTGCGAATACACCATAGTATGGCCTCCATGCATGCCAAGAGGTGTCTTGGAGAGGCTGCTTTCTTTTATGTCTTTCATAAAAAGCATGTATTTGGTGTGCTTATGTCCTTTTGTTGGGGTCTCAGGCCAGAGAATGTGTTTTGAAGACAGATTTTCCTTCATTTGGTAACGTTGTCACATTTACTTGAGTAGGTGAGCTGCTCTGTGGCTTGCTAAGCTCTTCTTACAGGTGTGTGTGTGTAAGAACAGGTGCTGGGACAAAGAACTAAAATTCCTGCTAGAGACTAAGGTAAAACCTGAAGCTTCTTGTTGAAGTGTGGGATAGTGGAAAAAGACCATGAGGGGGCAGTTGACAAGAAAACAGTCTCATAATCAATCTTATTCTTCTTACATCACTACATGTATGCATTGATGCACTTTCGTGTGTTTGAACTCTAAAGGGGTTCCTGTTGCTGTTACATGAATATCTGAAATGCTTTTTGTAAGCCAAATACCATCTCGGCTTGTCAGATAAAACAATATTTTGATACTGGTCCTTGTCAAGAGGAGCCGTTGTGTCATCTTAGATGACAAAATTAATATTGGTTAAAAATTAATTGCCTAGAGGTTATGGAATGGCTGCTATAACCCATAAGGTTACAGATATCTTTTGTGAATTAGTATCTCTGCTAAGCTGCTGCAACATATTTTTCTTTGCTTTGCTTAGCTGGCTTTTAACTCAAGGCAGTGGTAAGACATGTCAGCCTCTTGATCTCAAAAGGTATTCCTCAAATGTGCTGATTCTTGCTTTCTCAGCAAATCATGCACAGCGTGCTTATGTGAGTAGATTCACCTGCAGCTTATACTGCTTGGACTACTCACTGTTCTAATAAATAGTTTATGAAACAGTACTTCTAGAACTAGGTGGGACTTAGTTTCTGTCTTGCTCACTTGTCATACCTTCATCAGGGAATCTGCTAATAGTTTAGTGATTGCTATCTGCAGTTCCTTCATTTGAGTGAGTCTGAGACAGTGTAAAACTACCGAAAAATATCTTCAGTACTAAGGCATTTCCTAGGCATATTTTTCCAGCTGGCTTATTCTCAAAAAATATTTTCTAGTCCTCAAGAAAACCAAATGGGTACAAAGTGTTTACACTGAAGCTGACCTCATTCATCTCTATTATCTGATCATGAGGGACTTTTCATCCTTGTCAGACCTGTATTTGATTACAGAAGCTTAAAAAGAAACAAAACTCCTTTCCTCATTGTCCTATGAAATCTTATAATGAGACAATTTCCCAGGCAATAGCTATACAGCACAAGGAATGCTAGTAAAGCTATCAAATATCCAGGTAGTGTTAATACAACAACATCTAGGTGATCAATTAGTCTCAAGATGGAGGAAAATGGAGGCTGGCTTTTCTTGGGTGGGAATTCTATATAGCTACGCAAGCCAGAGGGTAATGTTTTGCCTTTTCTGTCAGATCTTAGCAAAATCTTTTAATTACTCCACTATAATGCTCTCTGAGTGCTTTTGGAAAGATTGGTAATTGGCTCATAAATCTTTCTAATTCTTGATGCAAAATACCTGCACTCAAGTGGGTAGAAACTAGAGCTGGCTGGGAACCACAGCAGGTTTCTTTTCTCAGAGGATTAAGACCTGTTAATTCTTGTCCATATTCAGATGCTGTGGGGTTTTTTGGGGTGTTGGTTTTTTTGGTTTTTGGTTTTTTTAACAGCTTTTTTTTTTTTCCTTTACCTTTTTTTTACAAATGGAAAACTTTAAGAGGAAGAGAAATTTGTGAGGATTTTCATTAATGCTTGATCTTCAAGGGAGAACAGGGAGGAATAATTAAACTGATTAAACCTAATCAGGGGATAGAACGTTTTTGAGGCACTCTTTTGACTATTGTTACAATAACTTAAATGGGAGCATGCCCTGTGGCAGCCTGTCTAAGCAAAACTCAATGATGGCTCTGATGCTATTCACAAGGCTTGTACTCAGACTTCAGACTTTCACACCTTAGCTTCCTGGGTTAGGAACGATATGTGGTTATCTCTACCATGACAATCTTAACACACATCTTTATTATGACCAGAGGAAGGTCACTGACAGATACAAGCCTTCAATCTGGACAAAAGTGTATAAAGGAGGTAAAGGACTTGATGGGGAGGAAACAGTATAAATGAAACCTATGAACAGCTAATCATTACAAAGTGATGTTGAACTAGATCTTGGTCTTGAACTTTGAGAGTATATTAATTGAATCTCTGACTCATGCAGTTATGTCTCCTACTCACAGAGTAACTACACATGAGTACAAAATCTGCACATCAGTGTGACTTCCCCAACCTACCTCTAAAAGCACTGCTACTATAGTTCATTAACCATTTATACAAGTATGTAAGGGACGAAGCTAATTTTTATTCTCTCAAGAGAACTGGTAGCACGTAACAGTGTGTGGCTCCTATAGAAGAGTATAACTGGTTCTCATCTTTAAGGACCATTACGTAGAACTTGGAGAGCCTTACATATAAGCTATCCTACTCTTATACTATGTCCCCTGTACCATTCTGTTACAGAAGAATAGAATAATTCTGCTATAAAAGTGCATGATTGCCTTTTGGAGCTGAAAAATAGAAAGGGAGTCACCTCTTCATCAGAGGACAGTAACTTGTAAAATTCTCATGAATGGTATAAAATTCTGATGTAATGGTAACATAAGATTGAGGTGGAGCTGTGTAGGCAGGTATGACTGTACTGTGAGTCAAACACGAAGCATGTATGGGCCTGTCTACTGCATTTGCACTACTGGTATACTTCATATACTTCAGATTAGTCCTGCAAAATTATATTAGTATCACTGGCACATCTTCCAACAAGTTGTCATGAAGAAACGCAGTCAAGCACAACAGGTGTATGGGAAAACAGCGTAACTATGACACCTGAACTGAGAAGAGTGCAATCTTGAAGGACGGATGAACATGCTTAAGTTAGGTTCCCCTCCTCCTTTTACTTAGCTTAGCTGGGTAAAAACACCAGAGCAAATACAGCAGTACATACGTTCTGTCCAAGGCAAATGGGGATACTTAAGTTGCTAGCCTACACTGAAAGCTTGCTCTTCTGCCTCTTCTCAGACTGAAGCAGCTTGCTAGCTCTAGACTGCAATGCCAAATCTTGCTAAAAGCTCCTGGGCTGTATCTACCTCTGTGTATATGAATCTGTTCAGTTCTGTTCAGGAAGTGGAGACAGGCACCAAGCTACTTAATTTTTAGTATAATTTATTATCCTCAACTGGCAGATTAGGGAAAAGTGAAAATCGTTATATTTTTAGCAAAGAGCATTATGGTACTGTGAACTAACAAAAGAAGGCTGGGCCAGAGGGATCTAATAGTCCTCAGAGAGCTGACTGCTTTGCAAACTTTCTTTCCAAGTGGTAGTCTGCAAGGTGATGAAACAGCTCTTCCACAAAGCCAGGCCACAGGCTGATGAAAGACCACAGGTGCAAGAGTCTCCGGGACTTAGGTAGCAAACACCAGGAGTGGACTGGCAATAGCAGACTGAGCGGTCCACTTGTTGTGTGCAGTGGTGCCCAACATCCGCTCAGACAAGCTCCAGACCAAAGGCAGCAGTGCAGCACCTGCTTTCCTTCCCCTGCAGCAGCCGCCTGGGCTTCGCGGCGAGTCGGCTGGTTGCACACAGTGCAGAAAAGCCCGCCTGGCAGCACTGGTTCAGGGGTACTGCACACTGTTCAGGTAACGGAGGGACTGCAGTGATAACTGAAGGCAGCTCCGCGGCTCTTTGACCGGTGTGACTGGTTACGTGCCGGGACGTAGGGAAGGTGGCCTCATTGAGGAAGAGGCCTCGCCACGATTTTGGGACGACACCCTGCTTACTCCAAAGGCCGATCCGACCAACTTCACTCTCCAACCGATCCAAGAGGCCGGGACAGGATGGAGGCTCCACTCTGCCTTTGCGGTCGGCGTGGGACAAAGCTCTATCACGGCCCTCCGCGGACGACAGCGCGCGAGTGGCCCGGGCGGGGCCTGTGATGCTAAGGAGGGGGCGCGGCCACCGGCGCCGTGGGGCGGCCGGAGCGGGGAGGAGGTGGTAGCGCGGCACCGCGCGGACGAGGCCGGGAGGTGGCGGGGGGCGGTGGCCGGGCTAGGGCTAGGGCCAGGGCCAGGGCTAGGGCCAGGGCCAGGGCCTGGCAGGGGGCAGGGCCGAGTGGGGGCGGTCGGTAAGTGCGACGGGTAGGGAGCGCTGCCGGACGGTGAGACAGTGGGACAGGGTGAGGCGGACGCAGTCATCCCGGGGCGGTAAGCAACGGAGGGGGGACATGGCNGCGGCCAGGGGTCCCGCTCTGCCGGCATCCCAGTCGCCCACCTGCCCTGCGCCGCCGCCTGCCGCTGCGCTGGGGCTAGGCAGACGGCCAGCTGGGCAGAAGCTTCCTACCCAGGCAGGCC
>VWZE01004492.1:39560-64538 GCA_013396675.1 Eubucco bourcierii | reverse complement strand
TTTTTTTTTTTTTTTTTTTGTTCTCTTCAACTGCTGCTATTCAATTGTGGAAAGCAGAATTTAGTATCTTTTAATGACGCCTTTGCTCAGAGCAGTGGAAGTTACTGTCCTTATGGTTACAGCTGTCTTGGTAACTGTGTCTAAAAGCTTGCCATGCACTATATGGAAAGACAGTTCTACTTCGCAGACTCACGGAATTATTGAGGCTGGAATAGACCTCTGAGATCTTCAAGTCCGCCCTATGGCACTAACTGCCACATCCAGTCTTTCCTTAAACACCTCCAGGGAGGGTGACGCCACCACCTCCCTTGGCGGTCTGTTCCAGTGCCTAATTATCCTTTCTATGAGGAAGTGCTTCCTAACATCCAAACCCAGTGTCCCCTGGCACAGTTTCAGGCCATGCCCTCTCATCTTGCCACAAGTTTCCTGAGCGAAAAACCTGACCCCCATCTTACTACAACTTCCCTTCAGGTAGTTGTAGAGTGTGTTAAGGTCCCCCTTCATGCATCAACTTAAGAGGACAGATTATGTCTTACAGTTTCAGTAAATCTGTGCCAGAAATCCAGATTTATGGGAGCACTTCTGGTTCTGCAAATGTATGTTCTTCCTTTGTTGACGTTTTGGTGCTGATAAACTTGGAAAAATGTCTAGAAGGGCTTATTGGAACTTACTCATTAACCACTTGACTTCAATAAAGATTCCTGTTGGGCTCCTTTCTCAACAAGGAGTTTGCTTGTTGAAAGAGAAAAGGAACTTAATTGCATTTTGGCGCACCACGCATTTCACAGCAGCCTGGACCAGGATGACTCCACCTATGAGTAGGTGATAAGCATGTATGATCTTATGCCTTCTGTCTTAAGGAAGTCTGCTATAGCTTACCTAACCAAAAGGACCTTAAATAGAAAGGAAGATTTCAAGTGAGTGATAGGGTTTTTCTCTTCCTGTGTGACACCAGCACAGAAGGGTGAGATAAGATCATAGTTGCTAGTAGTAGGCTGTCAGGAGTATGGCCTGACAGACCGCATCCATCTGGTGGACAGTGATTTTCATACCTGCGGTTTCTTCTGGATTAATAGAAACAATATTATGCTTGAAGGAGCAGAGATGTTGGATCATAGAATCACAGAATGGTTTGAGTTGGAAGGGACCTTTAAAGGTCCAACCAGCCTGCAATAGTTAACTAGACCAGGTAGCTAAAGACCCATCCAACCTGACCTTTAATCTTTTCATCTGCTGCCTCTGAAGGACCTGTGGCTGTGCTTTACCACCTCTGTTGTAAAAAAATTCTTCCTTGTGCCTGACCTCAGCCTGCTCTCTTTTAGTTTAAAACCATTAGCCTTTGTCCTATTGCCACAGGTCTTACTAAAAAGACTATCTCAGTCTTTCTCATAAGCCTCCTTTAATACCAAAAGGCCACAGTGAGGGTTCCCAAATGAGATTATGGCTCTCATTTTGATAAGAGAGCAAAACTGTGCAACTGAAGACCTGAGAAATGGCTTTCAACAGTGGATGCGTGCTGCTATTGAAGTTGTTAGAGCCTGGACACATCTAAGGTCCTTGTGCCCCAGGTGGATAGGTGTGTGCTTAAATGTTCAAAAACATGAGAATTTGTGTGCAAATGCTAAAACTCTCATATTTTGCTTTTCTACACCCTCTCAGGTTCAAGAAACATTTGAACTAAGGCAATAGTAAGTAAATATCACAGAGTTGTGGACTTAATGTCCAAACACCAGTTGCTAAAATCAAGATTTTTATTTTTTTTTCCCCACTGAGTGAAGACTTGCCTGGCATCTTATTCTGGGGTAAGGAAGTAATGCTGTTACCATGTAGTAAAGATAACCTAATATCTCAGACCTTAGCAGATACTTTTATTGGTATGATTTTATTTTATGATGCAGTGAGTGTATCATGTTTTTATTCCACTTGTGCATTCACTGTGTTAAAGAGTGATAAACTTTTCAAGCCAGCGTTTGGGTGTACAGTGCTTCTTTGATTTCTTCTCATCCTCAGGAGCCAGGATCACATGCACTCTTGCTCTCCAGAAATCCTCTTATTGGAGGATATAGCAGGACAGTCTGTTATTCTGTTATCAAAACAGAGGAGGTTTGGAGGAAACCTATTTCTGAAGAGAGTGATTTCTGCGTCTGGTGCCTGTTGGCAGTAGTGGTTGTTTTAAGAAGCATAGTTTTTAGTGGGTTACTTGTATTAGGGTTAGGGTGGCCAGAAGAAAGAAGCAATACTCTTATTGACTTTGAGGGAAGTATGATTGTGCAGGCAGAATATATTGCACTGATTTTTATTTCCACTAAGAAACAGTGGACTAGAGAAGTTTCACCTGGCATCTCTCTTTTGACCGTTGATAGCCAATTCGGTGGGACAGCTAGCTAAACTTGCTCTTATTTACCTTTCAGATCTGGAGTAAATTACTTTCTTAATTTAATTTTTTAGTTTTGTTTTGTTTAAGATATTCACTGTTAAATAGCTACTCTGAGGTCCTCTGGTAGAACTGGATCCTGCTGCTGAAGGTACTGTAGAGATGTCAAATTACCAGATGTGACTTTGGTTAAAAAGTGTTTTTACACGAGGCAAACTTACACAGACTTTTAAGGTTTCTTGTGACTCACCTGGGTAGAAGACTGAATAAACATGTAAAAACCTGAAGTATTCCACATTCTCTATAAAACTTTCCGCTTTCATTTGAGAAACAATGATTTGAATAATGACTTTGAAAAGACTCACAGTATGTGGTGTGAAGCTTATTTAACTCTTGATTTCTTTTTTAATAGAATGCAGCATAACCAAATATTTGATTAAGGACATTTTTTCAGGATCTTCTCAGCAAAAAAAAACAACTTTGAAAAGTAATCTTTTTAACGGCATTGAGGGCAAATGGAAGGTGAGACATATCTGAGTCAATTTTATCCATTATATTAGTGTATCTCATATATTTTTTCATATATTAATCATGTTAATTATTATGTACTTTGTCAAGGGAAGAGCCAAAAGGATAGGAACTAAATTTTGGAGATAAAGCAATTTTGTTGAATTGTGTGACTTGAACTAGAGGGAAAAATCTGAGGACAAGGCTTAAGTGTAGTATTAAAGAATATCTAAATCTGTGCCTTGTCCAGATGGAGAATCTTAGCTTGAAAAACATGTGCAACTCTGGAAAATCCAGTTAAATGTATCTGTCTCTGTACTGCCACTTGACACTGCCAGAGTAGCTGGCTCTGCTAAGCTGCGTTCTACTGAGCTTAAGCAAAGTCTTTTAAAACCTTGGGAAAGAGAGATTCAGCAGCAGCTTGGTGTCTGTGTTTTTTAATGTATTTTGGATTAAAGAGCTATATATGGCTATATCTCCCTCTATCCATGGAAAAGATGGGGTAGCTCATGGCTGGTCACTTCTAAATTATGGAATGGTTAGTCTGAGACTTCCAAGGTGCTGTGACTTCTGTTAAATGAACTATATATATTGAAGTTACGCTAAGTAGAAGGGATGGCACAAGTTAATTAAAATTTTGGAGTGACGGTATTTCTTAGTAAGTGTACACCAGAGGAGTGTTAAGATCCAAGTTAAAAAAAAAAAAAAGATACTGTGGTGGGCTGTTTGGAAGTCCATTTCACTTATTTGAGTGGTGGGATTTTTGTCTTCCATTTGAGTCGATTAAATTATATGTTTGGAATGAAAGTGGAAAGTGAATGCAAGTTCTACCAACATTGCACTATTTTTGTGAACAGGAAACAAATACAGAGTCATGACAATCTCATGAATTGGGTCCCACGTGGGAAGATTCTTCTGGAAGTCATGCTTTGTATTCTCTTCTGCAGTTCGGAGTTCCACCATGGAGGATGCCTAGCTGTGTTCTGAGTTAGAGCTTACTGTGAGTTTGCAGTAGTCAAAAAGTGAGCTTGCAACTTTAAATAGCAATATGCTTGAGTGAAGAGGAGGATTTTTGTGTCTCTGAGGAAAAACAGGCAAGTGGTTACTGGCGTAACAACTGCACAGCTGTGTCCATCGTGCCTTGCTTTTGGATTTTCATGCTGAATCAAGAAAGTCATTCAGCTTACAGGTATGTTGTTAAAGATAACTGCACTGACACAGTTGGAGGAATAGTTAAAAAGCAGTGTGGGAACTGGGACTAGAGATTGGCTAGTAGGAAGAGACCTGTGTGCTGTCTCTGAATGGTTTAATCGTTACAGCAATGGAATGTAGTTTATGGTCCGTTTTAGATAGTTTCTCTACAATGAGCAGCCCCCCGACCAGTGGAATATGTGCAGTTGTCTACTGGTTTGAGGCTAATTAGAATATTTTAATAGAGAAAATTACACTATAGGCTGTGAAAGGAAAACATCATGATGTCTACTTCACTCATACACTTGCTGAAGAATTGTTTGGGAACAATAACCAAAATATATAGATAAGTCAGTCTCTGTCTCTTGCTGGGAGAGAGCTTCCTGGGCGGTCTAGCAGCTTCTGGCTCTGGCTCCTCTGCCGATAAATTTTCACTAACCACTTTCCTTCTAACTCCCCTGGCCGATCCTCCTAATTCACCTTGCGCATAAAGCAAACCTTGGGGTAAGGTACAGGGGTGGGGAGAAGGTGGAAGGGTGATTGGGAGCCCCTCCTGGGGTCTCTGATTTCTGGGAGGGGTGTTGTGTTTCTGTATTACCTTTAACTTGTATATTTCTGTAAATATTCTGTATATAGTGTATATCTCTGCTTGTACATTGTGCTGAGCTGTAAATACAGCTTCATTCCTTAACTTCCAGCTGACTGAGTTCTAGTCTGGGTCATTTTACAAAGGGGGGGGGTGTGTGTGTCGGGTAACTCCCGAACCATCACATTGTCTTGGACTCCATCAAGGAGATTTTTGTATGTGCATATATATGCCTGCAGTAGAGCAGAGAAGAGAATTCACCTGACATCCCTGAAAGAGCTGACTTTCTCCAGTGAGCTAACATTTTGGATTGTGTTAGTTTGTTAGTGTTTGTTCTTGTATAAAATTCAGTTAACTCTGATATGTGTTGCTTTGTACTTGTGGAATTCCTCTTCTTATACAAGGACATGTAGAGTACAAGAGGAGGAGGGTGGTCTTTTGATGGCAACCCAGGATACAGGGCTTGCCTGCTCAGTTGTATCTAAACACACTCCTTTTGTCCTTGACTCAAGTCAAACAACATTTCGATTTTGATCTTTTGTGTTTGTTTTAACTTTGGTCTACCCTGTAGGGCAAATAGATCGTTCAGTTTTATGCTGGGAAGGTAAACTTCTTGTGAGTTTGTTTTTTCTTTCTGTGTAAATCATACCTTACTGCAGCAGTGTGTCTCTTTTAGATTATGTGTGTGATTTCTGGAAATTACTGAACTTACATTTTAATAGTTGCAGAAATTAGCTGGAATTTTGTCTTTCTTACGTCAGAATGTTGCACTTTGATAATTGTTTTCCTCATGGTCTGAGGAAGTATTTAAAATGTCATGTTTGAGATTTAAAATAAAAAATTACAATAGCTTCCACTAACTAATAAAAAACTTCCTAGTATATGATGACTGTGGGTTGTAGTGATAATGGTTACAAATAATCTGCAGCAGGCACAGATCAGTTGTGACATAAATAGCTCCCTGGCAGGTTCGAACAATTCTCCGGCTTACACTTTTCCTTCCATGGTTGAAAGAAGTACTCCCTGCTTCATGTAATGTGATTGACTGGTTTTATGTCTTTGGGTGTTCATGGGAGGAAGTGGTGTACAGAGACTCCGTGCTTTAGATTGGACAGTGTGGTCATGTGGGATTTCCTTTTGCACAGCATGAGTCAGGACAGTTACTTCACCTTCACCCGATACTTGCTGCAGGCTGGGCATGGTGTAAAGGAACCAGTGCTCTGGTTGCCTGTGGGTATGCAGTGCAAAACGTAGAAGAGGACTATAGCCTTCCCATCAGGACAAGGAGAGAGTGAGCATGTGCATGAGCATTTGCCTGGAAGCATTGAGGTACTGTAGTAAAGTGACCCTTCAGACAGAAATGATCGACCTAGTAACAAGTAACAGTATTACACTCAGCTAGAAATTCAAAGCCTGTACATTCCTTGTGAGACTAGTAAACTGTATGGCTTGTGTCAGTGTTAGGACGTGAGGGGCCCTTCAGTTCAAGAGAGATGTTGAGGTACTGGAATATGTCCAGAAAAGTGTGACAAAGCTGGTGAGGGGCCTGGAGCATAGCCCTGTGAGGAGCGGCTGAAGAAGCTAGGGTTGTTGTGCCTGGAAAAGAGGAGGCTCAGGGGTGACCTCATTGCTGTCTACAACTACCTGAAAGGAGGTTGTAGCAGGTGGGGGTCGGTCTCTTCTCCCAGGCAAGAGAACAAGGGGACACAGTCTCAAGTTGTGCCAGCGGAGGTATAGGCTGAGTATTAGGAGGAAGTTCTTCTCAGAGAGAGTGATTGGCATTGGAATGAGCTTTCCAGGGAGGTGGTGGAGTCACTGTCCTTGGAGGTGTTCAAGAAAAGACTGGATGGGGCACTTAGTGCCATGGTCTAGTTGATTGGATAGGGCTTGGTGATAGGTTGGACTGGATAATCCTGGGAGTCTCTTCCAACCTGGTTGATTCTATGATTCTATGAACTGCACCTTTCTGACAAGTTTCAATGCATAAGTAAATGTTATTACTTTAGTATGGAGAAACACATGCAGCTTTCAGTGCACCTGCGTAGTTCATTTGGTGTCTCTCTCTTGGACCCTGCAGCTGTTCTGTGTGCCTGAGCAGATACCATGCTCCACTTAAGAACAGACTAAATGCAGAATTGGAGAGAGCCTTGAGTGAAGAAGGGAAACCATAGACACTTGACCTGTCAGCAAAACATAAGACATTAACATGTTTACTCCTTGTTAATGATCTTTGAAGATGTACTCCTTGTGGGTTTTATTGTTTTGTTTTTATTTCTTTGGTAAGGGTCATTCTTGTAACCCTGGCTTGCCTATAAGTAGCCTAGGAAGAGCTAACACTTTAGCTTACTGCCTGGTTAAGCCAGGATCAGACTCTGTCCGATGTATTCTAATATGTCAGTTGAGCTTGAGTGTGGTGCTCCTGCTGTGTTAGGTGTCTGGTATGTCTCACGCTTTCTGATGGAAAGGCAGCAAACTCTCTGGAACACATGCATGTATCATCTAATAATTAGCTAATTTTATACTAATAATTAAATTAAGTTACTATGTCCTTAGGAGGGTGATTTTTTACTAATGAAAAAAATTTGTTTCTAGAAGAGATGGAGTGTGGCCTTTGTCTGTCTTACGTTAGGGGAATGAGCTGTACTCTGGACAAAAGCCAGAGCTTTAAAACTTTTGGTACAAACAATTCTAACTGTAGATAATGTTGGCTTCTAAAGCCCTGCTGGTGGATCAGAAGATATGTGTAGACTTTGAAGTTCTCTATTGAAAACAACATTATCATAAACAGGTTGTTAGAGTAACAATTTTTGCAGCAAGACATTCTTTTAAAGGAAGTGAACCAGTTAAGAAAAATCAACTCAGTTGCTTTTATTAAATAGAGAGTATGCAACAATTGCTGTTGTGTTCTGTACAAATAAGTAACAGTCTGGGTAGTCAGGAGGATATTCAACCTAAGAGAGGCTGGGGAACATTAATACTCAAGATGCTCATACTAGCGCCCTTTTCATATTTTTTTGGTCTTCATCAGCTATAGGCAAAGCTATGAGGTAAACATGTTTTGGGGTCATATCTGACAAGTATTACCATCACCAGTTTCAAGGTGGTGCCTCTGTAATGAGTCTATAGGATTGTTGATTACATTGTGATTGGTAAGCATTCTGGAATGCTGTCTGAACAGCCCTCTAGGGGTGGAGGTGAAGCTTTTGCCTTGATAGGTCTGCAATAAATGCATGCTGTACCTGTTACATGATGATAGCTTTAGAAATCTATAGAAGCAGGGAGTGTTGAGCATCTTTATTTGAAATTGCCTAGTAAAGTTTGGGACAAGACAATGTGCTCTTCCTCTTAGCTGTTTGTGTTTTACCCTTTTTTGTTTTACTTGAAAGTGTTTCTCCACTGTGTGCTTTTTTTATATGCCAAGTGAAGACTGACTCTGAATGTGTGATTGCAGCTCACTTTACAGTGTGTTTCTGTTTGATCTATCCTTACATGTGTTCAAGATAAAAGGACAAAATTATGTGAATTTGGTTTTGGTGTTTGCTTTTTGGTTTTGGTCTTCAACAATGATATATAGCATGACAGAAGGTCAGGTATGTTGTCTAATGAGAACTGTGGAAGAGAGACTGGAACTGAAGTTTTGCCACTTTCTGCTGAAAGCTACTTGTGTTTAACGCTTTTTTGTGCATATGTGTTTTTTGTTGGTTTTTTTTTACACAGTATATAGAATTTTTCTGACTTCTCACACTTACAAATCTTGTTTGTCAAGAAGCATTTTCCACACTACTTGAAGGGTAGAGCTATTCTTATTTCTCTTACACCACTTATTTTGACCAACGGCTTAAAACCTTTGAGAGATTCTTGATTTACAGTATATTTCAGTATTAAATATTTGTATTTACTACCTCATCAATACCTTTTTGTTTACCTCCCAGATCTTTACCCCCCTATTCTTGAGTACTGGTTGGTTATATTTTTTTGTATTTTAGGTTAAGTAAGAACTGCTGAACAGATGTACTCCTGTGGTAGTGAATGAAGCTGGATTGTCTAGCTCCAAAAAGAGCACTGATATGCCATCTAGTGTTTTGTCATATGGATATTCCAACCACGTTTTTCTTTCATTTTCACGGTAGCTTATTTTATTTGCTAGGTTGTGTTGATTCAAATGAGTGCAAACAGGCATCTTACCTCCTTATGCACTAGGATTGTATCGCCTGAGTACCATTCTGTTAGCAGCAGACTGTCTGATGACCCTTTGTCTACATTGAAGTGAGGTTTCTGTGTAGGTTAGGCAGTTGTGGAATGATAAACTTGATGAAATGTGGCCAGTTTTAACTAGAATGGGTGAAATGTCACTAACTGTGAAATACTAACTTTGATAGAATTGGTAACACCAAGTTGTTTGGTTTTTTTTTTTGACTCAGGGAGAGGTTGGTGGCTTTCAAGATGTCCATGCCTTGGCTGCATACAAGCAAGTCAGAGGAAACTTGTCGTCTGTTTCTGGTGCTCTACCTAATAACTTCTTACTTTCAGTTAATGTATGAAAATACCATCCACTTCTGTCTCTGAAGCCTCTCGTTGTGTCTGCTGCTTCTACTGAAGCTGCAATAATTGTTGACTGAATAATCTTTCTTATGGCTAGAGAGGACAAGATTACAGTGTCTTCCCTTTTGTAGTGTCTTTTGAGGAGCATGATTATATAATGTCTCTACCTTCTCAGTCTCCTTAGTTGGTTTCACATTCTTCTCGAGTCACTCTTCATATAGAATGAAAAAGAAGCCATGTCCAACCAAACCGTGTCTATACGTATTTGTAATTCAGTTTAGAATTGCCTGGAAAGATTTTTTTGTCCAATGAAATTGATCAAAAATAGTGATACATGCAGCCTCTGTAGAGATTTTCGATGGAGAGTGTGCTTTGACATGTTTGTGCTGGACTTCAAACTCCAGACTCTGTGGTTTGTTTGTTTTGCTGTGAAGTTTTGTTTCATTGTGTAGTTTTGCTTCCTTTTTCTGAAGCCACACATAAACAAATGAAAGCCTATATGGCACTGCTTTGAAAGCAAAGCTTTCTGAAAGTGTGTGTGTACGAGATGGATAGGAAAGATGGCCTTCAATTACGAAAAAAACTTTGTTGCCATAATGAAGTTTTATGCTGTTACCCTGCTTTGCCATGTTTTAGAAATGCCCTTTGTGTAAAAATGACTGCATGACTAGTAGCAGGAAGGTGATACTGTAAACAGTAAGTCAGGCCAACTTGCATTCAGCTAACTTTAAGTGAAGCTCTGGTCTTCCATTTATGTGCATAATGCTGAATATGAATCTGAACATGAGCAGCAGTTGACAGCAGCCATTTGTATGTTAGTCAGTTGCAGAGTGGGTAACAGAATCTGCTTATTTCTGCTTCTCAGTCATGTGAGAGGGGTGCAGATAAAATAGGAGAAGCATGGCTAGTTGCGTTCAGAACAAGTGACTGTCAGTTTACTAAAGTGTGACTACTTTGTGCCCTGTGTTTAGAAGTAGGTTCAGAAAAGCCTTCGTCTTGCTGTGCTTTGTGTGCTGTGCCACAATGGCTGGCATCATTGAATGAAATTAATGCAGCTGTTGCTCATTCTCGGTCTTCTGGTTTTTACAGTGTGACTGGTATGCTAGTTAAGAGTTGCCTGGCTTGCATGCACCTGAAGGCAAAGGACGAATTGTCTGACTTGAAAAAAACATAGAATTAGTTGCGCTTAGGGTGGGTCCTTTATTATGAACATCTGTTGTGTCTAAAAAATGGCGGGTGGATTTTCACAGGTCTTCTTGTAATTTTGGGGTGACCTGTTGCATTATAAGGTGGTTGCTTTCCAGGCTGTAATAGAGACACCTTCGTTCTTGTTGGGATTGACATTTAATTTTTGAGCTAAATGACACTGAAGTTTGTTTGAATTGCTAACTGTTCAGCAAGTCTTTACTTAACTGAATTTCTAGTAAAGCTAGGTTCTACTTTACGAACTCCCATTTTCATTTTGGGGTGGTATTGTTGGGGTTTTTTTGTTTGTGGGGTTTTTTAGGTTGCTTTTGTTTTGGTTTGTTTATTTGTTTGAGTTTTTCTTCATTAAAGCATGACGTCTGACAAAGTCACCCACATTGGTAAAGAACTTGAATGCAGATGAGATGAAATAAGCAAATCTGAACTATTACTGCTACTTTGGCTTCTGACAGCTGAGGTTCATCATCTCTAGCGGAAAACCTCAATCAAAACACAGCTCCTCTAAAACAACCATGAATACGTCCGTTCAGCTCTCTGGAAAAACACCGATATGTCATGCAATTGTTCTTGAGAGCAATTTATAAAAAACAGATAAGTGACATTTATAGCTCACTAAGTATGAAATAATACATAAGGACAAAAATATATACGTATTTTTTCCTTTAGAGAAATTCAGTTTCTGTTTTGATGTAAAAAAATGTTACACTGAGTAGAACAGAACTTGGGCATTTCAATTCAGTTCTTGCTGCCTCAAAGCTGTGTCTGTCTCTGTGAAGAGGAAATGGTTTTCCTTTTATGGTAGCTACATCTTCTCTTTCTCCTTTGAACCAACTATTTTTAATGTCTTTCTATTTCTAGGCTATGGTTCGTTTATATGGTGACACAATGACAAAGAAAATGTGTAGGTGGTGGAGAAAGAAGATTGGGTATTTCTCTTCTTCTTACCACTTCTCCTTACTCAACTGCTCTGAGTTGTTTCTCTGCCAAGACAATAGTGAAATGCCTTCTCTATCATATGTTTGAGGGCTTTTGACGATAAACATTACAATGTAGTTTAGTGTTCAGGTTAGTTTTCATTTCTGTCAGTTTGCAGGAAGTGACTAGGAAATGCTGTAGGAAATGACTATGACAAACCTAATGAGGTTGTATCAAAAAAGTTGTGGTTTTTAACCTCTTTAGAGTGCAACAACTTTCATTTCTGAGTAAATAATTCAGAAGTAAAAAGCATCTGTATTTTCAAAATGAAAAGAAATCCAGTGGCTCATCAGAATACTCTTTAGCTCGAGGTAACTGCCACATTAGCTTCTGGATTCAGCAGTAATGCTGAAAATTGCTTCCTCTTAGCATCTAGAAAAATACACAATCCTAATTAATGTTTTCTCATACCACTTCCCATTTATGCAGCCGTTGAATTTCGTCCTTATGTGACACAGTCATCTGATTGTTAGAATGCAGAAAAAGTGTCCATTACAGATTATGTTTCATAGCTCACAGAATTTTATTTATTAGGTCATGCAGGTTGTCTGAGGTTTGTAGATTCATTTAGATGTGTTACCCTAGAGAAACACTCAGTTTCCTTAGCTGAATGTTTTTGGTTTTTTTTTTTTTTTTTTTTTTTTAACTGAACTTCCACAACTTTAGAACAATGAGCTTGGGATGATGTTCATCTCCATTGTTCATTTTGGTGAAGTAATAATTTCTGATATTTGATACGTCAGTAGAGTGGTTTGGGAGAGAGTCAAGTTGGTGTTGGTTAAAGTAACAATCACATCCCCATATATAATGGAAAAGGTATGGAGAGAATTGGCATTGTTTTACTGGGAAAGAGCAGAAACTGCTTAGAAAAGAACCTACGCATGTAGGGAATTATGATTTTCATGTCAACGTAGTCCAAAGTGTGTTTGGCTCAGTATTGGCAACTTCTGTTGAACATCTTTATTAATAGCTTTGATGAAGAGATAGAATGCAACCTTGCTAGGTTTGTGGATGACATGAAGTTGGCTGGGAGTATTGATCTGATTGAGGTTTGGGAGGCTCTGCAGAGGGACCTGGGCAGGCTGGATCAGTGGGCTGATTTCAGTTTTATAAGCTTCAACAAACTCAAGTGCCAGGTCCTACACCTGGACCGCAACAACCCCATGCAACACCACGTGCTTGGGGAAGAGTTGCTGGTAAACCGTTCATAGAAAGATCTGTGACTACTGGTCTACAAGCAGCTGAGTGTAAGTCAGAATGCTGACAGCATTCTGACTTTTATTAGAAATAGTGTGACAAGTAGGACCAGAGAGGTTGTTGTCTGTCTGTACTTTGCGTTGGTGGGACCACACCTTGTGTATTGTGCTCCGGTTTTCTCTATACAAGAACAACATTGAGGTGCTGGGGTGGCTCCAGAGGAGAGCAGCTGAAATAGTGAAGGGCTTAGAGAACGTGGCTTATGAGGAGCACTCAGGGAATTTGGGATGTTTAGTCTGAAGAAAATGAGGCTGAGGGGAGATCTTACCACTTGCTACAACTACCTGAAGAGAGATTGTTGCAAGGTGGGTGTTGGTTTCCACTTCCAGGTAACTAGTGATAGAACAAGAGGAAATGGCTTCAAGCTTCACCAGGAGAAGGTTTAAGATGGATGATGGGAAACATTTTTTCCTAAAAGGCTTGTCAGGCATTGGAACAGGCTCCCCAAAGAGGTGGTTGAGTCAGTGTGTCTGGATGTGTTTAAAAGCTGTGTACATGTAGTGCTTGGTCATATGTCTCAGTGGGGGGCTTGGTAGAGTAGGGTTAGTGGTTGGGCTTGATATTGAAGGTATTTTCCAACTGAAATGAATCTATAATTGTATGATCCTTCATGTTGGATTGACAAATTTTATATCTCTTGATGAAACCTCTTACTCTGTATCCAGCTACTGACTGGATAAAGCTCAGTGAACTTTTGATTTTGTGATTGGTGGTGTGGAGTTGTTTGGTTTTTTTTTAATTAGAAAAAAACATTAGGGGGTAGGATTATATAGGGCTGAATTACAGAAGACAACAGAGGACAAAAATAATTAGATGTACCCATACTTCAATAAAAATTTGAACACGACTAAAATCATCTCAAAATATATGTGCTTGCTAAATATATAACTGCCTTCACAGATTCCTGTGCTTTGCAGTATCTTCATATGTGGCTGTTCCAGGAAGGCAGTTCGCTCTGAAAGTTATGTTTCTTCAAATCTTTCTTTAAATCTCTGCTCTATTTACTATTAAAAACAAACAAAACAAAACAAAACAAAATGTCACTAGGCAGTAAGTGTAGGATAGTGACAGTATTTAAGTCTGGATAATGTTATGTCATGATTGTCTTATGTAGACTAGTTTTCCTGTTGAATTAATGCACAACCTTATTCATACTATGTTGATATTTTTGAGATAAGGCTTCCGTTTTCATTTTATTTTCTTGTGCAATCTAATACAGGACTCAGTCATATTCCTAGATATCGTTCGACTTGATTTTCTAAAGTTTTGTTGCCATCAGTGGGAAGAATCTAGATGGTTGATATATTAGTTAGAAGTCTTATCTTTTGATAATTCTGGACTTTAAGGGAATAGTTTAGACTGACCAAGTTTGTCTACTTCGCAAGTGTTTAAACACTTAACTTTACAAAACAGTTAGCAAATTTAAGGTAGTTTACAAAGAGTCACTGTACTCAGCACTGGTGAAGTTTGAGTACTGTGTTCACTTTTGGGTGCTGCAGCATAAGAGAGACTTTGAGGTGCTCTAGAAGGGTAGAGAAAGGCAGTGAAGCTGGTGAAGAGTCTAGAGAACAACTCTTATGAATAGCATCTGAGGGAGCTGGAATTGTTTAGTCTGAAGAAAAAGGGACTGGGGGAACACCTTATCACTTTCTACAACTACCCGAAAGGAGTTTGCAGAGTGGTGAATGTTGGTTTTTTCTCATAAGTTACAACTGACAGATAAAGAGGAAATCAGAAGATCACAGAACCTTAGAGGTTGGAAGGGACCTCCAGAGATCATATAGTCCAATCCCTGTGCAAAGGCAGGATCACCAAGGGTAGTCCACACAGGAACACATCTAGGAAGGTTTTGAAAATCTCAAGAAAAGGACACTCCACAACCTCTCTGGACAGCCTGTTCCAGTGCACCATCATCCTCATTGTAAAGAAATTTCTGCTCAAGTTGAGGTGAAACCTTTTATGTTCCAGTTTGTAGCCATTGCTCCTTGTTTTATTGCTGACCAGCAAAAAGAGATTTACCTTATCCACTTGACACTCACCCATCAGATATTTGTACACATTGATAAAATCTCCTCTTCAGTCTTCTGTTCTCCAGACTAAACAGCCCCAGGTTTCTCAGTCTGTCTTTGTAGGGGAGATGCTCAACTCCCCCAGTCATCCTCGTGACTCTAATAGCATCAAGTTATGCCAGGAGAGGTTTTGGTTAGGAAAAACTTCTATACCAAAAGACTGGTATAGGCTGGTTAGGGAATTGGTTGAATCACCATCCATGAATGTATTTAAAAGACGTCTAGAAACAGTGATCAGGGATATGGTGTAGTAGTGGACCTGGTAAAGTTATATAATAGTTGGACTTGATGATCTCAGATGTCTTTTCCAATCATGGAGATTTTGTGAAGTCTGAATGTTGCTTGAAGTTAAATGATTTATAGTGAATGTGTAAGAAGGGAGAACTCACTTTTCATGCAAAAATTTCTGTAACAGAGATAAACAGTTGCTCTCACTTTCTTCCAGTGTGTTGGAACTGAAGTGCAGTCACTGATAAACATCATACAGCAGTTTCGAGTTCTCACTTGCACTGACTTGCACATCTTTTTTCAGGAAGCTTTGTATGTGAATTGTAATCTGCTATGAATGGTTTCTGCTGTACAGGAAATCTGGTCAGTTTTTCTGAATTAATATGCCGTGTCCATTTTTGTCTCTGAATTTGACTTTACTGGATTTGCAAAACATGGCTACCTCTAAGTTGCGTAAACTTCCTATCTACTGACGTCTTGAAAATGATGAGTCAGAACTATGTCAATCAGTACAGTAAACAAACAGAAAAGACATGGTGACATAACTGAAGAAAAATAATTTTGAACAGCTTTATTTTGTCAAAGGTAAAATGAAACAAACGAAATATTTTTTTTTTTCCCTCACAAATTTGTGGGAAAGTCTTAATTAGTTTCTGTCGTGCCATCTAGTGGCGGTTCTATTTACATTCAAGTGTTTGTTGCATTGATGTATTCTCTGAAAAGGGTGTGGTAAGAAATCTGGGTTGCAGCGCTAAGCTAGCGTTGTGTACTGACAGACCTGGGTTTTAAACTGTTTCCCTTGATGCTGACTTAAATGTTAATATTTGATTTTCTGAGTAAAATATCTGGAAAAACTCTTGTGTTGTGCTTTTTGTGGATTTAACAGCAGCTAGTGTTTTCTGAAAATTTCTGCTGAATGCATGTGGCTGTTATAACAAGGCCACAATGAAGCAGAATCTTTGAAACTTGCTTCATGGTGGAACTGGGTCAGATAAAGGAAATGAAGGAAGGGCTACATTAATTTCTCTCTCTGCTGAATCTCTCCAGACAAGTAAATAAAGAAAATTGTATTTCTATGCTAACACAACTAAAGTGTAGAGGCTGTGACAGTTTACGTGCACCTTGCCACTGGTGCTGTGTAAAAATGTCTGTCTTGAATTAAGTAATCTGTTTTGGTGCAGAGTGAAGTGAGCCAGAACTTCTGGAAATAGGTTACAGCATTTCAGCTGTATCAGCTGAAAGTTGCAGTGTTAGGGTGAGCAGCTGAAGATGGGAATTTTAACCAAATGTGCAAGAATATGTGTTTTTGGGCTTCTCTTTTTCTGTACTCAGAGGAATGAATGAACTTTATCAATCGCCAGATAATTTTTTAATTGATATATATGCATACTTATACATGTGTATATTATACACATCTTGAGGGTGCTCTGTATTTTATGGAATACTTTGTTCTTAATTTTTTTCTCTTCTTGAACAGGCTTAATTTACAAGTAATGTTTAACGTATGCATATTTCTCTAGTATTATGTTCCAAGTACTTCTGAAACTTTTTATGTCTTGGCAGGAACATGATGAATGTGACAACTTGATCTGGGAGGAGCTTTTCTGGGTACTTCAGTTGCAGTCTTTTTCCTCCTTACGATTTAGGATGCTACAACTTTCATTGTAGTAGGTGTGGAATGGAGTAGAAAATGACAGCCTTCAAATTTCCTCTTTACAGGGAGTCTTTGAGAATCTGTAGGGCCAACTATAAACTTGTGTGAGTTGTTAAAGAAATGAGAACAATATGTCAAATAGAATGCGTTTGAATACCTGTTTTGCGTGCAGGGGGAATGGGAGGAGTACTTCAGAAAGACTTTTTTTTTGTTCTTGGCGTGGAAGAAACCACCTTCATCAATGTTATTTTTTAGTTCCCTTGGGGAATCTCTTGAAAGGCTGTAATTGCTCCCTAGGCTTTGTTATGCTGGGAAAAATACCAAGGTTCTATTTTCTCTTCAGAATGTTCCAATGTGTATTTGATGAGTGTGAGCAGCGCAGAACAAAATTCAGTGGGAATCTGGACAGAGGAGGGCTTTATGTGGACAGAGTGTAAATTATCTCTTTCTTGTACATAGCTACTGCTATAGTATCACAGTATCACCAAGATTGGAAGAGACCTCAAAGATCATCAAGTCCAACCCATTACCACAGACCTCAAGACTAGACCATGGCACCAAGTGCCACGTCCAAACACACCTTGAACACCTCCAGGGACGGTGACTCCACCACCTCTCTGGGCAGCCCATTCCAGTAGCCAATGACTCTCTCCGTGAAGGACTTTTCTCCTCACTTCCAGCCTAAACTTCCCTGGTGTAGCTTGAGACTGTGTCCTCTTGTTCTGGTGCTGGTTGCCTGAGAGAAGACAGTAACCTCCTCCTGGCCACAACCACCCTTCAGGTAGTTGTAGAGGGCAATAAGGTTTCCCCTGAGCCTCCTCTTCTCCAGGCTAAACAATCCCAGCTCCCTCAGTCTCTCTTCGTAGGGCTTGTGCTCGAGGCCTCTCCCCAGCCTCGTTGCTCTTCTCTGGACACGCTCAAGCACCTCAATGTCCTTCTTAAATTGAGGGGCTCTCAGGTTTGAAAGCGTGGGTGAGAGGTTCATGTCATAGATAGACATTTTTACATCTTGGTGTGAACTTCTGATTCTTGCTGTTCTTCATAAGTACCTGACAGCTGAAAGTACCTTGACTTCTGAAATTTGTTCTTCTAAGAGAAGCAAAAGTATGCTCAAAAAGTTGCCAATGTTTTACTTATTTCAATGAATTCCTCTATTAATCTCTAGAATTGTCTCAAGGAGGCAGATGGTCTTAAGAGAAGCAATTTATTAGAAGTCCAATGACTTATATTAGTGCCTGGTTTGAGACATGGATAACAGGCTTTCTGCTCGAGTTTGTTTGTTCCGGTTGATTTCTGTTCAACTTTTGGAAACTGTTGAACTTTGCTCAGGTCAGGCTTCGTAGTCTTCGCTTTGTCTAAGTTTATTACTGTATTCTTCACAGTACATATTGTTCTACCTACTACAGTATTGTCAGTTAGTAAATTTATATTGAAAGAGAGCATTTGAGCAGTCCCTTGATAGTATTTCCTTAAACACATTTGTGTTACTATTTGGTAGTGGCAGCTGCAGGTAGTAAAGAATGTGCAATTGCAGTAATTTAGAAATTATGTAGTAGCGTATTCTACCTGTGCAGGATGATAAAAACCCTGTCCTTTTGCAGCAGTTTGGTTTTTCTTTTGAATTGATTTTTTTTTTTCTCCACTTACAATTAAAGAAATGTTTTTCTGGAGAGTGAATCACAGTTCATGGAATGTACTGCTGAATTTTTTCTGTCTTGGAGAAACAGTATCTAAGGATTCATGAGAAACCATATCTAAGGCTTTATTATAATGCTTGAGTATTTATCAACTGGATTTTCTGATGAGCTTGCTTTGAAATCCAAAATTAATGAAGCATAGGTCTGTCTTCTGAAGTATTACTGAATGTTAACTTCAATCTCATGCTATCATGCTTAAGGTAAACACCACAAGAATACAAGTCCTTCACATCACTCCAGTGAGTTTAACAGTGTTCCAGGTGTGTCTAGTGTCTTAAGTGAGTGGACAGCCTTGAAGGAACCTACAGTTGGTGTTTTAGCAAAGCATTGAAGTTGTTTCTTTTATTAGTGTTAATTTCTGTTTGAAAACTATTTTTTGGTGTTTGGTATAAGCACTATAGTGCTTGTTTCATAAGTGTTTAGATGTCTTAAAGGGTGTGAGAGATTTTTGTTATCTTACTCCAAGTTGTTATTATTCCTGGAATATGTCAAAAATTTGAATAATCTCATCGTGCTTCCAGCTTTTCTGATGGAAAGGACAGAAAGGATGATCATAAGTAGGAAAATAGTTTCTTTCTGAGGAGTTACTGAGTAAGGTTAAAGTCTCACTTGGAAAAGACATGACTGGGTGATACAACAAAGGTTTTCAAAATCCTGAGTTAAGGGAAGAGCAAATGGGAACTGATTTTCTTTCAGTTCAAAAGCTAGGGACTGTTAAAGGTAGTAGGACCCAGGTT
Organism: Eubucco bourcierii; assembly: GCA_013396675.1. Taxonomy (NCBI): domain Eukaryota; kingdom Metazoa; phylum Chordata; class Aves; order Piciformes; family Ramphastidae; genus Eubucco; species Eubucco bourcierii. The sequence goes on along the minus strand of VWZE01004492.1, from coordinate 45,515 downwards.
TAAGTGGAAGTGATTATTTTGCACAAAATAGGTGGTGGGTTTGTGAAATTCTTTACTTAGGTTATGACAACATGGGATCAAGAGGAGACAGAACCAGTACTTGGAACAGAGATCTTCTGAAAATCACCAAGTGGAAACCACATCAGGGCCTGGAATTCCCAGAGTTGTCAAAGGCAGGACAGTGTGGGTTGGTGAGAAGGATGTAGGATGCATGTTGTCCCTGCTACACGCTTTTACAGACTGAATACAGAAATAGATGACTCTTGAGCTGAACCATTCTTAAAGTTGTTCATGTCTTTGTTTTGATTTGATATTTGAACCTACATGGAGAGACATCCTATCCTCCAGATGTCTGGGCCAAGCCTTTTCATGCAAAGGCTACTACCAAATGAATGAGATGGCTGTATATGCATGCCATTTAATGATACATCCTAGCCAGCTTGCATCAGCTATTTGCTTAGAACACTTACTTTCGTTTTGGTATGTAGATAGACTAGTTGTCTAGTGCATCCTTGGTACATGACAGAATCACAGAACTAACCAGGCTGGAAAAGACCTTCAAGATCATCGAATCACCTGGCATCATCTAATCAACTAAACTGTAGGACAAAATGCCACATCCAGTCTTTTCTTAAACACTTCCAGGCCCAGTGGCCATTCCTATGGCAAATCACTCTTTCTGTGAAAATTTTTTCTGTAGCTGCAGTCTGATTTAGTAGGCCTGTATGTATCTGTCTAGTGATGTGCACTGAAAGCATAACAAAAAGCCAGCAGGCTGTGAATATTCTGATTATTTCTGTAGGTTGCAGAATTAAACTGTATCTGGTAATGGTAACTTTCTGCTGTGTTGCAGAAAAAGTTCCCAGACATAGTCCTATTTGATTGAAATGTTTGTTTGTTTTTTGTCTTTTGCAGGAAAATTTTGAAGATGCCTTTGAAAACATACCCGTGTAAGTAGAACTTAAGAAAATGTATGTTTTTGCGAAAGCTGTTTATACAGCGATGAAGTACTACATTCATACTACTTCAGGGAGGCATAATTTTATATGCATTCACATTTTCCAGAATACTTAAGCCCCAAAGAGTTGGGAAATGAAAAGTGTAATTAGGTTGATACATGATTAAGTATTTGTCAACAAATATGAAAATTGTAAATAACTGAAAATAGCTAATTTCATAACTTTTAGTTACTAACTGATTCCTCTAGATACTTACAAATGGTGAAAAAGTGGTAGTTCATCATTATTGGAAAAACTTTGGATACATATTATGCAAGACTGTCTAAGCAAGATTTTCAAACAGAAAATGCTATACCTCATAATGTACTATTGCAGAGATAGTTTCCCTAATTAAACCACCTCTCTGGCATTAGATTTTGTGCTGACACGAAATCCTACTTAAATTGTGATGTAAATAGATGATTCTATTCATATGTATTTTTAGTTTTTTGTAGAATGCTATTTCATTTTTTATACTAGGAAGCATGTGAGAAGGAGATAGCGATATCCTCAGACTCCTAAAACACTTTTAGACCCAGAAGCAGTAGCTTTGGACTGAATTTATTTACCAAAATATCCATGGCCGTGGCAAATTATACTTGATGGATTTGCCAGATCCTTTATTTGTATCCTACCTGCAGTAGTCAGGTCTGCTTTTTATAAAAATTGTAGTTAAAAAAATTAAACATATTGCTTCCTGAGACTCAGATGGGAGGAAATAAGAATTTACTATTTTTGTGTTGAGGACTTTTCATGTTAATGATTACTTTTTCTTCCTTTTACTCCCTAGCAGTTGCTGTGTAATTAGATAACTCCTCTCTCTGGCCCTTGATTCCCTTGGGAGAGGAAACAAAGTGACTCTGTAGTGCTTACATTATGATAATACTTACCCAACACTCATTCTTTCTGTGAGAAGGTTGTTCTGCTGTTGATACCTCAGCTGGGCATGGCATGTTTGTTACCGGCATGCAGATCTTTGTTCTTCCTGAGTTATGACATAAGTGAACACAGATGAGATATAAAGACACTTTTTAAAGTGGTGTAGAGGTCAGACTGATGTTAGTTTATTTATCTGGTGTTCCATCTGTCTGTAATACCCATTATGTAAAATATATGTGTGAGATGATGGAGAGGACATTAGTGGGACAGAAACTGAAGTGCTACTTAATGCCTCTAATTGAATAGTTGTCACTGTAGTTCTGTCCTCATTCCTAGGCCAAAAATACTATGCCTGTGCTTTTATGCAGATTCTGATGCATGTGTGTTCTCTAATTAACTTTCCATTTGTTCGGATATCATGAGCTTTAGTTCAAGCTATTTCAGTAGTGTGGTACCATCCACAGTTCTTGTTCAGGTTGCCGTGCATAAACCTAGGAGAAAGCAGTGTGTAAGTAACTTCAAACCCTGCACTCTTACTTACTCTTGCATGTGTTGTCGTAACCTTCTTAGCTCTCTTTTCACCCAGCTGCACCTGTGTCCTCTTTACTCCTGGATGGTCAGCAGGTAGCTGGATTTGGTTTCTGGGTTTTTTTGTTTGTTTGTTTGTTTGTTTGTTTTTTATAAAGCAGGCTAATAAACCAGAAAATGAATATACTGTAGCCTTTCCTTTAGGAGGTACCTTTTAGGTATTTCTGTGCTATCTAGATGTTTTAATTATCTCTTAACTCCACTGCTTCTCTGTTAAATTTGGCTGATTGAATCTGGCCAGTAGGTTAAAAATATAAGAGCATGGGGAAATGGGTATGTAGTCAGCATGATTGTGTGTGTTGTTTGCGTTGAAAATGAGGTTTATTGCAAGGCAGTTCAGTTTGTATTTGAGCAGTAAGATAATCTCAATTAGAATACTTAATGCTGTTGTTTTGCACTTTCAGACAATTGTCCACTCTCTAGTTAGGAAAATTACAGAGAAGTATGTATGTCTTCAGTATCTGTTCAGGATTCTTCACTCTCCTCTATCTCAAATTCTTAGAAGGTACAGCTGTTTTTAAAAAGTGCCTAAAGAACTGAAAAAAACCCCTTTAGACTCTTTTGTTGAAACTGTAGTTTTTCAAACAATGCTGGTAGCTTGCTTAAGGGGAAGCCTTTCCCAAATTGAGTGCCTTACTGGTTATTCTTGATCTTGCCTTGTCTAGAATTCTTGGTAGGGTAGGAAGAAACTTGAAAACATGATTACATGGAAACAATGAATTAGCAGATGTTTGGCCTTTTGGAAAGGTCTCTCTTAATTTTTTTTTTATTTTGCTGTTGATAATTTTGCTGTTAAAATTTTCCAATGTATCAGTGCTTCAATTTTTTTTATTTTGGTTAAGAAAGATGTGTTGTTATGCAACGATAGGCCTTCTCTGAGCACCTCATTGAACTTGAGTTATACCGACTGCATTTCACTAAAATGGGCAGTTTTAGAGAGAATTGTATCTATGAAGAGCATTAATGTTTTCTTATGAGATCAGAGCTGGTTCATATTCTGTCACATCAGCTTGTTGATTTAGAGAATTCAAAAAGGATGTGTGGGAACCATGTCTTTGTAGTATTTTGTAAACCACTCTATATGTATTTTACATGGAGTATCAGAGTAACAGGTTCTGTATATTGTTCCAGTAATTTCTAGCTAATGGTTTTGCTGATCTAACTTGGTTTTAACTGACTTTAATCCATAAATATTACTACTTAACTGTAGATACCTGGTTCTGCAGGTCAACTGCTAAAAGGTCCAAGAGGAAGTTAGTCTTTGCTCCACTTGCCTAAATGGATTAGATTATTTGTCTACACTTGTTTGTGATCTTCTGCTCATGATAGCCAACTGTAGTTATACACAGCAATTCCAAAACAGTGTTTATAAGGAGCCCAAAATACTTGTAGAAATGTGGAGGGAATATTAAATGGTGTTCTACTTGAAAATATAATTATTTACTTGCTGATGCTGAAGCCAAAGACAAACTATTAACAGGAGGTTAGTCTGCTGTTTTGCTTAGAGCAACCAGTAACATTTCACTTATTATCTTCTCTGCCAAACCGTTACTGAGTTTTCAAAGTATTAGCTTTGTGGTAACTTCGAATATAGCATCTTCAGCTATACAAAGAGGATAGGTAGGATATATGTGAATGTAAATCTCCCATTACATGGTTGCCCTAACTCAGAACTGGTTAGCTGCTTTTATAGCTGAATATGCCAATCTGAAAGGAACACTGTGTCCTTGCTGATGTGTTGGAGGGAAGGAATGCCATCCAGAGGGGCTTGGACAGACTTCAGAGGTGGGCCTAAGGCAACCTCATGAAGTTCAACAAGGCCAACTACAAAGTCCTACACCTGGGTCAGGCCAATCCGAAGCACAAATACAGGCTGGGTGAGGAGAGGCTCAAGAGCAGTCTCAAGGAGAAGGTCTTAAGGTGTGAGCTGATGAACATGAGCCAGCAATGTGTGCTTGCAGCCCAGAAGGTAAACTGTATCCTGGGCTGCATCAAAAGAAGTGTGACCAGCAAGGCGATTCTCTCCATCTGCTGTACTGTGAGACCCCACCTAGAGTACTGCATCCAGTTCTGGTGCACCCAACATAAAAATATCTAACTGCCAGAGTGAGTCCAGAAGAGGGCCACAAAGATGATCAGAGGGCTGGAGCACCTCCCTTATGGTGGCAGACTGTGAGAGTTGGGGCTGAACAGCCTGGAGAAGAGAAGGCTCCAGGGAGAGCTTACAGTGGCTTTCCAGTACCTGAAGAAGGCTTTAAAAAAAACCCTGAAGGAACTTTATACAAAGGGCTTGTTGTGGGAGGACAAGAATGGATTGAAGTTTGTGAGGGTGGATTTAGACTGGATATTAGAAAGAACTTCTGTATAGTGAATGTGGTAAGACACTGGAGCAGGTTGCTTGGAGAGGTTGTGGATGCCACCTCCCTGGAGGTGTTCAAGACCAGGTTTGATGAGACGTTAAGCAACTTGGTCTAATGGAAAGTGTCCCTGCCTCTGGTGGCAATGGGGTTGAAACTACATGATCTTTAAGGTTTCTTCCAATCCAAACCATTCCATCTGGAGTACTGTGTGCGGTTCTGGAGCCCCCAGCACAGGAAGGACATGGAGGTGTTGGAGTGGGTCCAGAGGAGGGCCATGAAGATGGTCAGAGGGCTGGAGGAGCTCTCCTATGAGGACAGGCTGAGAGAGTTGGGGCTCTGCAGCCTGGAGAAGAGAAGGCTTCAAGGAGTCCTTATAGTAGCCTTCCAGTATCTGAAGGGAGCCTACAGGAAGACTGGGGAGGGACTATTTACAAGGTCTTGCAATGACAGGACAAGGGGCAATGGGTTTAAACCAGCAGAGGGAAGATTTAGACTAGATGTTAGGAGGAAGTTCTTTCTAGTGAGGGTGGTGAGGCACTGGAACAGGTTGCCAGGGAGGTTGTGGATGCTCCCTCCCTGGAAGAGTTCAAGGCCGGGTTGGAAGAGGCCTTGAGCAACCTGTACTAGTGGGAGGTGTCCCTGCCTATGGCAGGGAGGTGGAACTAGATGATCCTTGAGGTCCCTTCCAACCCTACCATTCTGTGATTCTGTGAACTAGAGACAAATGACTTTCTGTTTCAGAAACTTGAGTCTCTACCAGGCAGTTTTGTGTTGATGAACTTCTTTCTACCAAATAATTCTTCAAGTTTACATTGTAATGTCAACTTACTCTAAGTTTTGGGCAAATCTGTTTCACAAGGTAACCTAATGCTGTAACCTGCCTGGCACCTGGTTCAAAAATATAAATGTGTTGAACAGATATATGTGTGTTTTCTTATTTTATTTAATTCTTGCTGAAAATGCTTCATCAGAACACGAATCTTACTGTGGAAAATCTATGAACTTTCATTTCAGTCTTACTAAGCAAGATAATTATTCTGTAATTTTTTCCCCTATGTATTTTTGTGACCTTATTTTCCCAAAAATTATTCAGAATTTTTTTGTGTGAAATGACCTACCTCTTGGGTTTT
>VWZE01004492.1:17278-39536 GCA_013396675.1 Eubucco bourcierii | reverse complement strand
AGGTGCTCCCCCTTTTTTTTTTTTTTTTTTTTTTTTTTTTTTTCCCCCCCCCCCCCCCCCCCCCGGAATATAACTTTGTGTTATCTTTTTACATTTTACAAGAAGATAATTGTCAAGAACTCAAACCTCTTCTAGTCTTTAACCATCACCACATTACAGTTAGCATGTCCTGACCTTGTCACTACTGCTTTGTTCTCTGTATTTTATTCTCTGAAGTTCTCGATTTGTTAGGAACTTGTATAAAATTTTTGTTGTATTTGAATTTCTTCCCATCTCATTTTACTTACTGTTCCTTAAAATGTCAATCTTATGTGACAGGCATAAGTCAGTTCATTATGATTTTCTGTGATACTAGTTGTTGTGCAGTCTTTTTCTTTAAGATGATGTATTCAATTACCACCCTATTATCAGAACCACATGGAGTAACTGTATTGTGATAACTGTGCAGATGTGTTTCTAGAAAATGCTTTGTAGTTGTCTTTGGAAAGAAACATAGTCTGCCTGACTGCTGCAAACAGTTAATCTGTGGAACTCCTAGGAGTCTCTGACGCCAAACTGTTTGAGTTCTGACATGGTTACAAAGCCAAAAAATGAAAAGGTGGAAGCTAGATTTCTGTAGAAAAGCAGAGAGATTATTTTTGATGAACAATGGATTTCATAATATTTACTATGTTTACTGATTTCAGCAGAAAAGGGCTTATTTTGTTGCTCTATTATCGTTCCTCTTTTGCATCTCTTTTTCCTACCCAAAGCTAGATACTGTTAATCCTTGATCCTACCAAAGCAGCTCTGGGTGGTATTACTGGGTGATAGATTAAAGGCCAGAAGTGTTTAAGGAAGTTAGAGCAGGTTATCCCTGTAATCTCAGAAGTGTAGTTAAGATTTCGGTTACACCTGCACATATGTGTTTTGTCAGTGAATGAAACTGAACAGCTGAGGAAGTAGCCCTAAATTCAGATTTTAATCCAGGGAGCCAAAACCTTCTAAGAACAACATTTATCTTTGTAAGTTTCACCTCACCTCAGATTCTGAAATTGTCCTGTAATGGTGAGAAACAGGTGTGACAATTGAAATGATCAGTTTTATTTCCGTATGTTTTGTCCTCAAAGTCAAGGGAAAAAACTACAGCATCCAGTAAAGGTGATTTTTTTTTTTTTCCCCCCCCAGTAATATTTTCTTAGCTACAGGAACAAGATACAGTAGCTGTTTTATGTTGTCAGTCTCAAGATATGGGACAGTAATAGTGAGATACCAACCTGATCTTACTAATCCTCTAAACCAAGCAGTTCTTGGATTATAAATTGTTTAATTTCGAGAGGTTTTTAACGGGCAATAAGGATGTTATTTCTGATTCTTCAATAGTTACAGCAGCTGCTAGCTTCAGAGGTTTTGAAGGAGAGGTAGACTGGTGGTACAAGCAAGTCATTAGTGCTTCGGATAAGAAAGTGAAAATATGAACTCAAATTTAGAGATTAAAATTCCTACAAGTTAGTTTTGGTTACGATTCTGAGGAGGAGGATTGTTTTTAGGGAAAAAAGGCTCAAAAGCCACATTTACCACACCATTTATTTTGAATTATCAAACAAATGAAAAACTATGTTCTTTAGTCATGTCGTGGTTTAGTTGGTTTGTTGGTGTCCTCCTTGATGATTGCAGACTGTCTCTGAGTATGTCAAGAAACATGATTGGAAGATGCATTGAGTACGTCTTAGTGGGTTTTTCTTTTATGGTAGTCCAGGGAAAGCCTTTTGAATGTGTGTTGCTATTCTCATACAGGTAGCTGACTTGCGTCCATTTTGTGGAAATATGCTCCTAACACTTAGGCAGCTTTTACTGGGAAAGAACTGAGGGTTGAAATGTGAGCTGTATGCAACTTCCATTGAACTAGAGACTGAGCATTGTAAGGTTCATGTGTGAACTGAGTCAATTTTTCTGTGACTGCTCAACCATGATTTGAAACTGGTTTACTTTTGACATGCAATCAAGATGAGAGAAATTCTGTTACTTTGACTTTCCTTGCCCCGAATAAATGTTAGTGTAGTAATTGACAGTACACATAAGCACTACTTCCAAGTCACATGATGTCTCCATCTCACTCTGATATCTCTGAACTCCTTGGTGTTTAATGCTGTGAGGCACTGTTTCAGGAAAAAGGCAGAAAGATTCCGATCTAAAAGGTGCTGTTGTTCAGAAGTTACAGCTGTCCGTCTCTTCTCTGTCCTGTGAAACCCTGTCTTAGCTGATCATAGCCCTTGTTTTTAGGAAATACTGTGCAACTCTTTCCCAGTGTGTTAATTCTTGCTTGTGTTTTCAAAAGTGAATTGTCTTAATATTGATTTTAAATATTACTGCTTTTATTACTTAGCACCTGTCTGTAATGAGTAAATGGAAATACACGGTTTCCTTCATTAGGTCATAAAAGCTTCTCTGAGACATTTTTTGTGAGTGAATCTCAGATCATGATAATAAATGCAACTGGAAGAGCTTTTAAGAAATCAGAATCACAGAATGGTAGGCATTAGAAGTGACCTCTGGAGGTCATCTTATCTAAGCCACCTGCTGAAGCAGATTACATATCCAGGTGAGTTTTGAAAGTCTCCACAACCTCTCTGGGCAGTCTGTCCCAGTGCTGTGTCAACCTCAAAGCTGTTTTTAACTTATGTTTAGGTGCAACTTTGTGTATTCTGGTTTGTACGTATTTGCCCATGTCCTGTTAATGGGCATCACTGAAAAGACTGTCCCCACCTACTTAACTACTGATACCAAGTTACTTATATGCATTGATGAGCTCCCCTCCCAATCTTCTCCAGGCTAAATAGCCCCAGATGTCTCAGCTGTACCTCCTAATAGAGATGCTGCGGTACCCTAATCATTTTCTGTTGCACTCTTTCCAGTGGTTTCCCCTCTCTCTTTAAACTGAGGAGCCCAGAACTAGATATAGTGCTTCAGATATGGCCTCTCCAGGGCAGAGTCAAGGGGACGGAGAACCTCCCTTGCCCTCCCTGTCACACTCTTCTTAGTACTCCTGGGCACTCTTTCGGCTTAATGTTAACTTGTCCACTAGCACTCCCAGGTCCTTCTCCACCAAACTACTTTTCAGCATGTTAGCCCCTAACCTATAACCATGGGGTTATTCCTCCTTAGGTGCAGGACTCTACATTTTCCCTTTTAATCTTTTGAGGGCGGTGGTGGAGGACATAGTTTAGTTTTCTGCTGCTTAGGTCCCATGTGCTGATTTTTTTTTTTTTTCCCTCATATCTTACCCGGGGAACTAAGGAAGTGAAACTATCTTTTCTGCTGCTGCCTTGCTTCTGACTCCTGCTTTCTCTGATTCCTGCTGATATTCCTGAAGATAACTGTTTATTATCTACCTCTCTGTGTTACTGATTTATTTTGTTTATTGGTCGTGGAACTCTAGGAAAAATTTGGATTTCTGGAGAGGGGAAAATGTCAAAGTGTTAATAACAGATGTTTGTTTGAGAACTGTCAAGTAATGAAAATTAAATACAAGCTAGTTAGTTTTCATCAGTGCTGCTTGCTACCAACTCCTGTATGTTTGATCTATTTTTATTGCAGTGTTGCCTTAGTATACTTTCTATCTAACTGTAATTGTAGCATCTTTTTTTTAAATTCAGGAAATACCGAGGTACTCCCCTTTTCCCTTTAGATATAAATCAGTTTGCGTTCCTCATATCTCCATTTTCTCCTTGCAGTTAGGAGTGATGGATTAGAATTAGGCTGCAGCACAGATTGGGAAAATCTCCCAGCATCCTCTTCTCACAGAGGCATCGGCTTCCAGCATTGACCGTATCTGCTGCCACTCTAACTGACGTTTCTTTTGAATTCGGCTATGGAGAGTACCTGTGCTGCCAGCCACCAGCTCAGGAACTTTTATCCTTTTGTTCTTTTTGCTTGATAACTCATCAATGAAACATCATGGACACTGAGAAATAAAACAGAAGGAGTTTTCTTTGTGCTTTTCTCCTTTTGTGTGTGTTGGAGGGGGGGGGGGAAAGAACAGTGAAAGAAGCTGCACTTAATTTGGCTAAGGATTATATTTACATACCTGAAGTTAACTGAATTAACCCTGTAAGTATATTATCTCTGCCTACTAGTCTCTGAAATCTTGAATATGGAAGTCAGATGTAATGGGGTTTTATCTGTAAAAAAATTGCTTTGGCAGGCATACTAAACACTGAGGCTAAGAAAAAAAGATGTGGATGAATTTACTTTAAGGGGAAAGGAAAATTATATATCCACAACAGATTTATGAAATAAGTGGGTTTTGTCTGCACTTTGCAGTGGGTGAACAATGCTTTTAGAGAGCAGAAGCTTCTCTGCTGATGTCAGTGCTTAATCAGCTTGCATGCTGTAGGTTGTAGAATACTGCAAGGTGTATATTTTGGGATGTCATTCTATGAAATGTGAAGGACAGTATCAAACATAGAGTTGTTTTCTCCACTTATAGAGTATGTATTCTACTCCTGGTTGCTGTGCTAATTTAACCATTTTAGGTTATATAATTGTAGACTTAAGTAGAAGTAATTTATTTAATATGATGCAGTTCTGTGCTCTCTAAGTGCTGGATGTTAAGTGTAAGACAGTGTGCTTGCTAGAGAATTTAATAACTCCATGTCTCCAACATTATCTATAAGTTCACTGCGTAATAAATTCCAGTAGATTATTTTGAAGTTTAGGAAGAGTGTCTTACTGAGATGATACTGTTGTAATTGTTTGTTTGGATGTGTGCCAGTATCTGTGTGACGCAGTGTTAGTCCCATAAACATTTGGACTGATCTGGTGTCCTGGTTGCTGCATGATTTATTTCTTGCTTTTCCCTTAGCAGTATAAGTGAATTTTTTACTTGTTTTGTGTAAAACTGTCAGTAAGCTATCATTATTATTCTTATATGCTAGCTCCATCAGGCAGATCTTTTCCAACCTATTTCCTTGTCAGCATGTCTTACTTTCTAAAGGAAGCATTGAATAGATTAACCTTTTTTGTGTGTAAACTTCTATTTATATATATCTACATATTGTATATTAAGTTTTGGCAGTATTGCTACTGACATACTCCGGTGCTCATTTTTCTGCACCATATTGCCTGTGTTAATCTCAGTTTGATGTAAACTAATCTGATAAGGAGTATTCAAAGACAGTAAATTCCCAGTCTACTTGCAAATATTTAGTGCCAAAATATACATGTAAAATTACTGTTGAACCACTGAGTCCTATTAATAAATGTTTTAACAACTGTTTGTAATACTCAGAACTTCCATTAATGACAAGCAGAACAGTGTAGAGCAGGTTTTTCTCCTACCTGGAAACTGACACTGGTTTGTTTTTTCTTTCCTTTTCTGTTAAACTGGGTCGCTTGTGAATGAATACCCATGATATTTTGCTGATGGCTTTTAGGAAGGCTTATTTTAAAATGCTGTGTCAGATACCTGCTGTAGTAGCTTAGTATGCTTGCATAGAATTATTTCGCAGTCATTTTAATGATCACATAACCTATATGTACATATTTAGATGAGTAGATACTAATTCAGTTACTTGTCATACATCTTTCTTTTACAATATGGCTGATTCATTATGGAAAATTTGTGTCTTGCTTATGGCGCATGTGCAGTGCAGTTTATTGTTGAACTTAAAGAACTTGGTGTCAGATAAAGCTAATGGTGTTTTCTTTCCCTCTTAGGCTATATAAACAGCTGACATAAAATAAGTTGGTTATTGTCTTATAGAATCTGATTAATGGTTAGTCTGAACATGTAACATTTGTGAATGCTCACATTTCTTTCCTTAAAAAAAGAGCATGACTATAAAGGTAGCCTGACTTTTTGTGTCTTTCATTGGGGTGAACTGTGATGTTGGCAATGGTGGGTCAACCAGTACAGTAAGTTTAGTCTTGGCACTATTTTCTGTGGTACCTGAGACACAGATGATCAACTTTGCCTGTTTTTTCTTCCTTTGTGCTTATTCAGCCACTGCTTTGTATTGCTTTGTTGCCACTGTAGAGTAGTAGCAATACGTGAGGATACAGCAGTATTTTCTTGTTAAGTTAGGTGGTGTTGCATTGATAATATATAGATGAGCAGATTGATGTTATCAATAAAAGAAAGACCATCAAGAAAGTTCTTTTATCACATCTTTACACCTTGAGTATTGTGTCCAGTTCTGGACCCCTCAATTTAAGAAGGACATTGAGGTCCTTGAACGTGTCCAGAGAAGGGCAGCGAGGCTGGGGAGAGGCCTCGAGCACAAACCCTATGAAGACAGGCTGAGGGAGCTGGGATTGTTTAGCTTGGAGAAGATGAGACTCAGGGGAGACCTTATTGCCATCTACAACTACCTGAAGGGTGGTTGTAGCCAAGAGGAGGTTACTTTCTTCTCTCAGGCAACCAGCACCAGAAGAAGAGGACACAGTCCCAAGCTGTGCCAGGGGAAGTTTAGGCTGGAGGTGAGGAGAAAGTTCTTCACTGAGAGAGTCATTGACTACTGGAATGGGCTGCCCAGGGAGGTGGTGGAGTCACCGTCCCTGGAGGTGTTCAAGGTGCGTTTGGACGTGGCACTTGGTGCCATGGTCTAGCCTTGAGGTCTGTGGTAACGAGCTGGACTTAATGATCTTTGAGGTCTCTTCCAACCTTGGTGATACCGTGATCTCCCTGCCCCTTCAGTCACAGACAGAGTGTATTTGAGCCAGACACTTCGGATCACTTGCGTTCCATTACTAGAATCTCATGAAGCAACCCTATAGCTGTGGGGCTGCATTCTAACTAGAACAAAGACAGTCCTGCATGTACCACCAAAGTCTGAGGTCACTAATAGCACTCATGTCAAGAATGTAAGGCAAAGGAGCATTACTGATGATCTAACAGGTAGTGCTTTGGCATTTAAGTTTAGATAAGACTTTTAAGAAAGTATTTTTGTTTGTATACATAGTTTGTGATGTGAGTTTTGGTGGTGGTGGTGGTTTGTTTTTTGTTTTTTCTTAATGCATTAACAGTATTGCAAGTGTTTCTACTGCTGTGACCAGTAGTAATTCCTAAAATAAAACAGTGGCTCCTGTAGCTAAATGTGTATCTGTGACATTTAGAAAAGCTAAAAGTAAGATTTTCTAAAAAGGAAGAGAGGGCACACATCCCTCCTAAAATTCCAGTAGCTTTCCCTGCTCTACCAGCTTCTGAATCTGTGGGCACCAGAGCTTTAGCTACCTTACCTCTGGCTTGTTGTTAGGTTACAGGTATCTGGTATGTTCAGGGAAAAGGCAGACTTACCTTTCTGTGAAGCTGGCTGGTTATTGCATTTTACCTTTGACCAGGGGAAACGTTGCCCAGAAACTTTGTGGATGTCTCCTCCCTCGAAGTGTTCAAAGTCAGCTCAGATGAGGCTTTGAGCTACTTACCTAGTGGAAGATGATGTCCCTACCCGTGGCAGGGGTTGTAACTAGAGAGGCTTATGGTCCTTCTGAACCCAAACAAATCTATGATAATGTTTGATCAAGTAAAATACTCTGATTGAAATTCTGATAGTCTATGAAAAGCTCTCAGTTTAAACTTACTTTTGACATGCTGGTAGGAATAGAAGTGGTAAGCTCCTCAGCTCATTTTCATGCATTCCATTTTAATAGTTGCTTATTTTCAACATGAGCAACTATCTCTTTTTTTTTCCCTCACTCACAGAATCACAGATTTTCTTTGACTGGAAGAGACCTTCAAGATTATCTAGTCCAATCTTTGAGACAACACTCCAAGGTTGCCATTAAACCATGTCCCTAAGTCCATAGGCCATTTAAATACCCCCAGGGATGGAGACTCCGCCACTGCCCTGGGCAGATCATTCCAGTGTTTGATAACCCTTTCAGTGAAGAAATATTTGCTAATATCCAGCCTGAACTTCCCTAGGTGCAGCTTATATGCATTTCCTCTAGTCCTGTGACTTGACACCAGAGAGAAGAGGCTGGCCCTTTCCTTGCTCCAGCCTTCCCTCAGGTAGTTGTAGAGAGCAAGTAGGTCTCTCCTCAGCTTCCTTTTCTCCAGAATGATCAACCCCAGCTCCCTCAACTGCTTCTCATAGGACATGTGCTCTAGGCCCTTTACAAGCCTCATTGCCCTTCTCTGGACATGATCCAGCACTTCTATGTCCTTCTTAAAATAGGGGACCTGGAACACTGAGATTTGGCCTCACCAGTGCCAAGTACAGGGAGTCAGTCATCTCGCTATTTCTGCTGGACACCATGCTTGTAGTACAAGCTAGGATACCATTGACCTTGGCCACGTGGGCACACTACTGGCTCATATTAATTGGCTATCAACCAATACCTGCAGTAGCCTCTTCCTTTACTCTTGTCTGTATTTCTGGGAGAGAAGAGAGCTTGGATCAGAACACCACTGTTTGCCTGTGTCTGCTATAGAAGGTAATTGTAAATTCAGCACAAAAGAAAGTCCTGAGGGAGAAAAAAGTGAAAATAAGAGTGAAAGAAACCCTAACAATTTTGCCAAATTGTCAGGCTGTGTAAACTAAGCTAACTTGAAACTAAATGCATGTTCAAGGATGTGTATCTGTTGTGTGATTTTTGAATGGGATTTTAAAATTGTTTGTTTTAATGCCTGTTGTTGAATGGATCATAATACAGTAATCTTTTAAAGTTATTTCTGCTTGTTTGCAGATTTGGATAGCACAACTCTGTATAGTTTTGCTGCCAGTTGGGTTTCCTTAAGTGAATGTCTAGCACCCAGGCTGCAGCATGTGTTGGTGAAGTTCTGAAACAGTGAAGACACTACGCCTTGAAAGGAATATTCTGTTGTATCACCATGAATTTTTCATCAGTGCTTCTCATAAGCTGATAACATTTCCACTGATTATGTAAACTACACAATTTTATTTATCTAAAATCCATACGTTACATAAAAAGGGATGTGTACCTAGTGAGTGCAGAGTGTACTGTGGAGGTGAATTGACTACTGGACTTAATCTGTGGGTAAAATAAGTTTGCGTTTGCTGAACTGATCAAATAGATGTGGTTTGTAGATTTTTCTATATTAATGACAGTAATAACCTAGATACTAAGTGATTTGTCTAAATCAGAAATAGTTTCAAACTTCTAGCCTTAATGGCTTTAGATTTTTTTTGTTGTTATTGTTGTGTAAGTGATATTAAAGTCTGAGATTTAGACAAAATTGTAGAACAGTTTGCAAAAAAACTTTTTATGACAAGAGAAAGGTGTTGATCACATGGTCATATTTTCCCTGATAATTTTTAAACTAGGAAAATTGGGATAATAATGGTTTTTGTTCATATACTGAAAGTAATTTGCAGTTTAGAAGTATTGTGATCCCTTTTAATGTATTTAACTGGCTTTAATTGATTAGCTGCAAGAAACATCTAAATATGAGAAAAGTCACTTGATACCATGTTTATAAATATGGTTGGAATGCATAGCATACATGTAGACAGAGGAGGAATATCCAGCCTCATGGAGATTTGCCTGGTGCACCTTGCATTGGGAGAACATGAGTCTTGTACCTAGCCAGCAACACACTGAAAGACATGTGCCAGCACTAGAGTAATATGGGGGTGTCTGGTGTGCAGTTTCTTACTCAGATCAGTAATCCTCAAGAGAGAATGGTACATGCATTGCTTTCATGAGGGTTCCTCAGATGCACCACTTTCAGAAACTTAGTCCATCAAGTTTGTATGTCTGCTTGTATTTGTTTTAAAAGCAAACCAAATGGAAGTCCCGTTCCGTTCATGAGTTTTACAAGTAGTCCTGTGTGATAGTAAGAATCTAAACAACTGGAAAGCTACTCTTTTTGCTTTTATGAATGTGTCCTGCTGTTAACTACATGAAAGTCTGTGGATTGTACTACCAAGGCATACAAGTCTTCAGCCACCCTCTATGGAACTATGCTGAACATAAAATATAGACCTAACAGAGTGTCTTAGTCACATTTGGTTGTAAACTTATTTTAGACTCTTGCTGGGTACTTGTAACAAGGAGTAGTGCCACCTGCAGCTCTGTGCTAGATAGGTAGGCGGTATTCCTACAAAATGTCTCACTGTTTATATGATAAGATTTACACTTCTGTTGCATCCTGATGTCTCTGTTTAAAAATTCTCTGATAAAAGTGATGGCAAATAACATCTCTTAAGAAATGATCCAAACTAGATTCTGGCACATCACTAAGCAGAAAAGTATTATTATATATAACTGATGGATGAGAGGGAGAAGAAGAAAAAGATTTTTTTTTTCTTCCCAGATGGCTAACTTAATGGTGAGGAGTACTCCACTGTCAAAATATGAAGAAAATTATTTCCAGATAGCAGAACTAAAAGCTGAGTCTTGTCTATGCTTGCTCAGATACAATGGTTACACATGGATGTATGTTAGCGTGAAAGCAATTCCTGTTGGAAAGCTGCAAGTCTTTTCAGTTGCTAGTTGTACATATAAAAAGAAGACCAAATCATAGGATCATTAAGGCTGGATAAAACTTAGAACTCATAGAGTACAACTGTAACTCAGATGCCATGACCACTAAACTATAACCTGAAGTGCCACATCTACACAGTTCTTGAACACTTCCAGGGGTAGTGACTCTACTGCCTCCTTGGGCAGCCTGTTCCAACACCTTACCACTCTTCCATTAAATAATTTTTCCCTAATATCTAATCTAAACTTCCCCTGGTACAACTCAACCCCTTTTCTTCTTTTATTGCTAGTTATGTGGAAGAAGAGACCAACAGCCTCCTTTCATGTAGTTGTAGAAAACAATAAGATGTTATCTTAGTCTTCTCCAGACTAAACAACCCCAGTTCCCTCAGCTGGTCCTCATATGACCTGTCCTCCAAACTTCCTTCCAAAGAGGAAGTTTTCCTACTGCAGTTGCATGAAGTATCTGGGACATTTGAGTTTAAGTGGTGGTAGCAGTTTTTAAAGTTTTTGGGTCTTTGCTACATTGTATGACTAGCTAAGAGGACATTGAGCACATTTTGGCTTATAAAACTGTGTAAGTCCTGAATGTGAAGTGATCACAGAAGGTTAGAGGCTGGAAGGGACTTCAAAGGCCGTCTAGCCCAAGCCCCTTTCCAGAGCAGGATCACCTATACAGATCACAAAGGAATGCATCCAGGCGGTCTTGCATATCTCTGGAGAAGGAGACTCAACCCTCCTGGGCAGCCTGTTCCAGTGTTCTGTCACCCTTGTAGTGAAAAAAATTCTTCCTCATGTTTCCATAGAAATTCCTATGCCTCAACGTCCACCTATTGCCCCTAGTCCTGTCATTGGACATCACCAAGAAGAACCTGGCTCCATCTTCTTGACACTCACCCTTTACATATTTGTAAGCATGAATGAGGTCAACCCTCAGTCTCCCTCAAGCTAAAGAGCCCCAGCTCCCTCAGCCTCCTCCTGAGGAAGATGTTCTACTCCCTTAATCATTTTTGTGACTCTAAGTGGTGACTCAATGAGATCACTGTGAGCTGCGTACCTTGCAACTTTTACAAGACCTTATTTTCACTCCAGTTATTTTTTGTCAGCTGTTCACCTTAATGTAGGTATTTTAAAGCTAAATTGTTACTGCAGATTTCACTTTATTTTTTCTCTCCCATCAAGAAGTTTACCTTTGCTTCCACCAGTAACTTCAAATATTTTAAGTAATTGTAGCCTAGTGAGACTTCTGTTGATGGGAGCAGTAGATGTACAAAACCTGGCAATTCGAATGTTTATTGGATGAGGCTGGTTATTTTGGCTGGTTGTAAAAGAGCAAATAAATGGTTTTAGAAGTTTAAAAACTAAATTCCACAGTCACTATTAATGGAAATCAGTGCAAGCACATTTAAGTTCAGCTGATGCTAGTACAGTGGTGTGGAACTTGGTCCTAAATACGTGATTTAAAATGTGGCAAATATAGTTAGATTAAAGGTGAACTTTTCTGTAATTCTCCTATTTCCAGTTCTTGAATCCCCTTTTGGGGAAAGAGTTGGTAGATCATGACACCAGAGGTGAATATATTAAAAGTTGATTAAGTCTCTGCAGCTACAAAGACTGCCACATATACCAGGTTGATACTGCAGCAGTGTAATTGCCTTTCAGCAACCCTCTCACTGAGCCGTGGTGGGAACAGATAGGTGTAAGTGCCTAACTCATTACATGTCAAAACCACTTTCTTTTAAATGCTAGAACAATGACCTTTTCCATTTGTTTAAACTGGTAGTTATGATCCCTTTTCAATTAATCTGTAGGGAAAAAAGAGGAAAGTGTCTTAATAAACTGTAAAATGTTTTGATGTTTTAAACTACTAATGATTTTGCTTTGTGTACACTCAGAATTGTCATCGTAATGGTGAAAATTCCAATATATCTCAGGATTTTCAGTATTTGTATTCTTTCTTTCTATTGCAGCTCCAAGTAGAAGAACCTACCTAAACCTACTAATAATTTCTTACTGTACAGTATACTCTCATTATATTGGAGCAGTTTCATGACTAGCTCAGCACCAAGCCTAAGATGCATAATTGCTGGAATTTAAAACACCAATTCCTTTAATAGATATTTGATAAAATTTCTTTTATTTGAAACTATCACATTGTTCAGGCTGGAAAATACCTTTAAGTCCTTTGAGTCCAACCATTAATATGACACTACTGTATCCACTGCTATTCATGTCCCTAAACACCACTTCTACATATCTTTTAAAGACCTCCAGGTTCTGCTTCCTTAGGCTGCCTGGTCCAGTGCTTGACAACCCTTTCAGTGAAGAAATTTTTCCTAGTACTCAAGCTAAACTAGTCCTGATGCAACTTGAGACTGTTTCCTCTCATTCTGCCACTTGCTACTTGGGAGAGTAGACCAGCACCCACCTTGCTACAACCTCGTTTTGAGTAGCTGTGAATTCTCCACTTAGCCTCCTTTTCTCCAGACTTAACAATTCCTGTTACTTCAGCCACCTCTCATAAGAGCTGTTGTCCAGACACTTCACTAGCTTCATTGACCTTCTCTGGACGTGCTTCAGGACCTGATTTTCTTTTTTGTAGTGAAGGCCCCAAAAATTAACACAGTGCTTATGGAGTGGTCCTACCAGTTACAAATACTGTGGGACAAGCACCTCTCTAGTCCTGCTGACCACAGTCTTTCTGAAACAAGCCATGATGCCACTGGCCTTTTTGGCTACTTAAACACACACTGCTTTCTAGCCATTCCTTTGCAAGCCTATATTATTGCATGGGGTTGTTGTAACGCAAATGACAGACCCATCACTTAACTGCCTTAAATACACTTGTCCCCCACTCATTGATATAGTCCAGATCCCTCTACCAGACCTTCTTACCTTCAGTCAGATCAACACTCCCTCCCAGCTTGGTGTCTGCAACTTAGCGAGGGTGCACTCAGTCCCCTTGTCCAGATCACTGATAAAGATATTAAAAAGAACTGGCCCCAGTACTAAGCCTTGAGGAGCACCACTTGTAACTGTCTGCCAGCTGGATTTCACCCCATTTGCCACAACTCTTGGGACCTGTTATGCAGCTAGTTCTTAACCCTGTGAAATGTCCACCCATCCAAGCAATAATAGGCAGTTTCTCCAGGAGGATGCTGTGGGAAGATATGTTGTGAGGACTGGGACCTGAAGGTCCATCTGCCTTCTGCAGTTCTGAAGATTCCCTACACCCTACCCCCTCTCTAAAATATAGCAAGTGGGTTTTGTATTGGAGGACACCTGAAGCAGAGAAGCACTTCAGTGCTAGTCACACAACAGTTCTAGTGCGCATATGAGACTGAAAACTCATTCTTGCGATCTAGTAGATTTCAGTTTTGATTGTTGCATTTTAAAGTTAAAATTGCTGCAAATTTGATATTAAAAAAAAAAAGGGAAATACTTCCCCTCTGTGCCATCTTGAGGATTTTTTTTAAAAGCAGATAACCGGTTTTCCTAGTGAGAAAGGCAGAGTAAATGGAGTGTGTGATCTAACCAAACCAGGCATCTACTTAGTGAAATGTGATTTCCTAAAAAGCAAATGTAAAATGAGGATATGGAAGCATGGTATCACACAGTGGTGGTGATGGCATGTTATTGAGTGACTTAACTCGGGACTTTGTTAACCAGGAAAAAAACTCCACAACCTCTAAATCTAGCTAAAAAATAATGGTGTAAAAATAATTTGTTAGCAGATGGTATTCATAGACCTAGCTAGTAAAATTGAGTGTTTTCTAAAGTTTTCAGTCATTATAAACGAGGATTTTTTTTTTCAATTTCTTAACTGTGCATTGGAGGGTATGTTATTCAAGATATTTGGAATGGACATAGAAACACATATATTGGTGCTTGTATAAATATTTTGGACAGATTTGTTTACATATTCAGAGTTTGATTTCACTAAAATGCAAGCGCTTCCTCCATATTTATTTTGATTCTGCTTTACTGAGTGGGAAGTGTAACGTCTTAAGGGGAGTGTGTAGAGATGCAATAGGGAAGGGCAAAACTCTCTCATAACTAATCTGGTTAAGAGAAGAAAGGGCTTCTTTAAATACATCAGTAGTAAAAGGAAGAGAGGAAAAGTGGGTTCACTGTTAAGTGAAGCGGGAGAAATGGTGACAGATGGTGTGATTACTGAATGGTGTCCTTGACTCAGTCTTTACTGGTAAGATCAGCTCTCAAGAATCTGAGACGTGGGAAGTCAGAGAGCAAAACTGAAGGGAAGAAGACCCCACTAGTCAGTGTGGATTGGTTTAGAGATTGCTTGGATGAACTGAAAATGCACAAATCCGTGAACCCAAATGGGCTGCATCCATGAGTGCTGACGGAACTGGCTGCTGTTGCTGCTGAGCTACTCTCCATCATTTTGAAAGAGAATGGGAAAGGTGTCTGAGGACTAGAAAAAAGCCAGTGTCACTCCAGTCTTCAAAAACATCAAGAAAGAAGGCTCAGGCAACTACAGACCAGTCAGCTTCATCTCTCGCCCTGGAAAGATGATGGAACAACTTGTTTTGGAGGCCATCTCTAACCGCATTGAGGAAAGGAAGGTTAGCTGAAGGTAGCCAGTGTGGATTTAATAAGGGGAAATCTTGATTGACTAATCTGATAGCATTCTATGAAGGCATGACCTAATAGGTAGATGAAGGGAGAGCAGTGGATGTCACCTACCTTGACTTCAGCAAGGCTTTTCACACCATCTCCCATAACATCGTCATAGGTAAACTCAAGAAAAGTTGGTAAGATGATTGTATTGTGAGGTGGATTGGTAATGGATTCATTAACAGAGTTCAGGGGGTCAAGATCAGCGAAGCCCAGCTGCAGGCTTGTAGCCAGTGGTGTTCCCAAGGGATCAGTATTGGGTCCAATTTTGTTCAATATTTTCATCAATGACCTAGATGAGAGGTTGAGTTTGCTAATGGTACAAAACTTGGCAGGGTGTGGTGGTTGACACATTGGAAGGCTGTGCTGCCACCGAATGAGATCTGGACAGGATGGAGGGTGTAGTGGAGGGGTAATTAATTACTACGAGAGTATATTTTAAAAAAAATAATATAGTTTATTAGTATTAAATATTCAGAACTCACGTCACCCCAATCACCAATTTAATAATAATAATAATAGGTTCTTTGTGTCACTTATGGAAACTTTATATGCAGGTAATAACAGGATCTAGAAATAACTTGTAAATATATACGTTGATTGAACTCAATTAAACTGGAAGAGAAGGCTTTGCGGTTAGTGTACCACTTGCGATCAGTGCACTGCTTGCTCACTGGATGGACTCAAGGAGCTCCTTTCTGCTTATGGTAGAAGGCAATTAATGATTACAAGAGGCTTTAAGTATTTACTCACAAAAATATTATCTGACAGTACCCAAAGCTCATGACGGGGTTGCTGTCGGCAGCTGTGAGAGGCTTTGGAGTTTCTCCAGGCTTCTGGGTGCTGGAGAAAGGAGGCAGACAATCTCTGACCTGGTTCTGGTCTCCTCTAGGTGATCTGTGTTATCTCTAGAACTTCCCGTCTCGGCAGAAGGCTTTCAAGTGCAGGCAGGATGTCTTGTGATGTGCAGTCTCAGCATAGTGTCACGCTGGCTATGCAGGCCAAACGTGTGGAGGCAATTAGAGCCTAATCCTGGTCACTGAAGTTACACACAGCTCAGGATGCAATAAAGTAGTAGCAGCACGGATACAGTGGCAGAAAGCAGATAC
The DNA here is from genome assembly GCA_013396675.1 of Eubucco bourcierii. Lineage (NCBI taxonomy): Eukaryota > Metazoa > Chordata > Aves > Piciformes > Ramphastidae > Eubucco > Eubucco bourcierii. Next base: position 23,361 of record VWZE01004492.1, on the reverse strand, counting down.
AATAGTGGAGCACACATATAATAGCAGAAAACACCTTGTAATGGCAAAGTGCACGATGTGCTCCCTGCTCATCTCCCTTTATATCGATACAGCCTGAGAGTAATGGGCCTTTGGACACAGAATAGCCAATCAGAATGGCAGTTAGCCAAGCTTGACCATATTAGGTAAAACCATAGGCTTGCTTTACCCATTTTAGGACAGAGCACAGCCCTTGCACAACGCAACCATGTGCACCTTGTTTACTGCAGGGTTCAAAACAAGTCTGGGCAGGCCACAGTCCTCAGACTCAGTGGATACAGATTCTTTTGTCTTATTTCCCATGGCTGCTTCTCCCCAAAACAGAATGAGGGAGAGCAGAAAAACATGTCTAGGCAAGACAGGACATGTAAAAACCTATTTTTGCCTGCTTAGGCCTACTATGACTGAGGGGTGGGCAAAGAGGAATTGTATGAAGTTCAGGAAGGACAAGTTCCCCAATTCTGGGGAAGAATAATGCTAGGCACCGGTACAAACTAAGAGTTGTCTTGCTGGAAAACAGCACCAGGGAGAATGACCTTGGTGTCCTAATGGACAGCAAGTTAACCGTGCGACAGCAATGTGCCTTTGTGACCAAGAGGGCAAATGGTATCCTGGGGGGCATGAAGAAAAGTGTGTCTAACAGATCTAGGGAGGTTGTCTTCTCCCTCTACTCTGCCCTGGTGAGACCAGGTGGAATACTGTGTCCAGTCTTGGGTTCTCCAGTTCAAGAGACACAGGGACCTGCTGGAGAGAGTCCGAGTGAGAGCTAAAAAGATGATTGTGGAACTTGAGGATCTGTCTTGTGGAGAGACCTGAGACAGTTTAGTGTTGAGAGGTAAAGGCTGAGAGAGAGAATCTTACCAGTGTCCGTAAGTGTCTGAGGGGTGGGTGTCAGGATGAAGGTGATGGTCTCTTTTTGGTGGTGCCCAGTAACAGGACAAGGATAACAGCTGTAAGCTGGAACACAGGAGGTTCTACCTTAACATGAGGAGAAGCATCTTTACTGTGAGGGTCATGGAGCACTGGAACCAACTGCACAGAGAGATTGTGGAGTCTGCTTTTCTGGAGACTTTCAAAACCCACCTGGATGCATTCCTGTGAAACCTGCCCTAGGTGATCCTGCTTTGGCAGTGGGGTTGGACTCAATGATCTCTAGAGGTCCCTTCCAACCCCTAACATTCAATGTTTCTGTAATTCCTCTTGATTGTTTAATGTCAGCCTTTCAACCAGTTGAGCAGATTCCATGTGAGCTGCTAAATCCATTGTTACCCATTATGTAATCTAGTCCGTGGCTGCCTATCTGGGCTCTGGAAAGAAATTTCCTTTTGGAGGATGCAGAAGTGTTATAGGCTGAGGCTTTGGCAGGTATCAAACTAAGTGCTCAGATAGATATATTTTGTTTTCAGGATTTAGAAGCTAGAATGTGAAAAATTAGTTTGTGGTTCGTCTTGGTAGGTTGGGGTTATTTGTTTTCCAAAGGACAGAAGGTGTGAATTTGAAATGTGAGGAAATATCTCTCTGTGTCTCCTACATGGCTACTTTGGTCTGTAGGAGATGGTAGAAAGAGGAGTAGAAGATGTCTGTGTTAAAATTGTAAAGCAATTTGTATTTTGGCCTGTAAATCTATGCAAGATATGAAATTGAGCTCATGATTTACATTTACTGTTTAATGCCTGATGCTCTAAATTTTCAAAGGTTGTTCAAGCTGGACATGGAAGTGCAAAGTTCTGTTAATTTCAATGGAAGTAGCATTACAAAGATAGAAATTTGTGTCCAACATGAAGTTTTTAAACCCTATGTGACTAACCTACAACAACTTGCTGCTTTATGATAGAATTTGTGTGCTTGATATACTGCTTTCATTTTCTTGTCATTAGGGAGGAGCCAGATGTAAATAATTAATGCAGGTATTTGAGAGAGAAGAAAGTAAAAGAGAGAGAATAAGCAAGCTGACAGGAACACATGTGAGAAAAGAGGCATCCTCTTTGATGGTAGGACTTGTCTAATTGACTGGATTGCCACAGTGCCCTTTTTCCACTGGTGTGGCAGTGGTATTTTTGTTGGACAGCTGGAGAATCAGGGCTGTATAGGATGTATTGAGAATGTGACCTTTCTTGCAGCGTGTGTGCAGCCAAAGGATGTGAAAGCTTAGTGAGTGGCTAACAGTAACAGTTGAAGCAGAGCTGCAAATGCCTCAGCTTTTTAGAACTGTAATGGTTTGTTACATGAAATTACAGAAATCCTAAAATCGTGTGCACGATGATCAAGTTGAATCTCAGTAAGGGAGAAAATAAAGACATTTGCATTTTATTTAACATTGTTGGTAGTACTCTGATAGTAAAACTGCCAGACTTCACTACTTCATTGTAAGGTATAAGATTCAGTGCATGGTATGTTCAGTATGAAATATATAGTAGTTGCCATTTATTTTTGAGATTTCATTTTTTCTACAGGAGGTGAATTTTTCAAGTATTGCCGCAAAAAAATTACTGAAAATAAAGCTGATGAAAAGAGTTTGTGGATGTCATTCACTTTTATTCCATTTTTCTGTCCGAGAAGATGTATAAAAAAAACAGCCAATGTTTTTAAAGCTTTTGAGTTATGTAGAGAGGAAGAGAGTAAGGGAGTTTGATTCTGTGTGAAAACATGTTCAGTCATATCTCCATTTTTTTCTTGGTTTGTTGTTTACGTGTTTCCATCAGAACACTCCTGTCACTTCTGTTTTTAAACTTCTCCTTAAGGGTTCTTTTCTGGTCAGCATTTAAATATTCATCTCATTGACATGATCTGTTGCTTAACACTGCTTAACCTTACTCAGATGAAGCCCGTTATAGAGCCTAAACCTGTTGTTTTAAAGCTGTAGACAGATTATCTTTTCCAGATCCAGCTGTGCAGGTTGAAGACTGTAGCTTCTACCTATTTGTCACTCTCACAGATACTCTGTTACCAGTTTTGCCCATGTAGCAATTTGTGTATGCACCCAGATATTCCGGACTTTCCGGCTGAGGCTTTGTTAAATAGCTTCCTCTTAGGCAAGTGCAAGTGATCTTACTTGAAGTGAATTAGGAAGAATAAAAGCTTTTTCAACAGAACTATTTTTGGCATAGATGTTTGGAGAGTGACTGTGTACTGATTTCTAAGACAACAATCTTATTTTGCCATCTCATTCAAGATTTAGATCTGGCTTTAGAGTCTGAAACCCTATTTTTAGTGATATGGAGAATTCAAAGTTTGGACACAGTGATAATTTTTAAGTTTCTTTAGGTATGTAAGTATCAGGAAAGTGAATCCATTGTGTATTGATTGGTAAGTAAGGAAGGACAAAGTCGTAAACATGACTTAAATAAAGGGGGCAGACTACTGTATCATGGATAAAGTGGTAAGACTATGACTTATTTTTGTAAAAATAAATTTAGAAACTGAGTGATAAATTGCTATGAAAGACCTGTGTTGTATAAGGAATAACAAAAAAATTCTTTTAATTCAGTATTTACATTTACAACTTGACTAAACTAAGAATCTCTTTGTTTTAGGGCAACCAAGATGGACCTCAAATGTGCTCTGGAAGAATGTTCAATGGCACTGAACTTATTTCTAAACAATAAGTTCTCCGAAGCCCTAGAACTACTTCGTCCATGGTGAGGTCCTATTATTTCCTCAAGTAACAGTAGACAGATAGTGTCAGCTGTGCTATCTGGTAACATGTGCTAATTTAAGGCCTCTGAATCACAGAATCACAGAAGCATTCAGGTTAGAAAAGACTCTCAGGATCACCAAGTCCAGCCTATAACCCTACTCTGTAAGGTTCAGCCTAAACCGTGTCTCCAAGCGCCACATCCAAATGATCTTTAAACACTTCCAGGATTGGTGACTCAAGCATCTCCCCAGGAACCCATTCCAGTGCCTGACCACTTCTCCTGTGAAGAAGTTTTCCGAATGTCTAGTCTAAACCTACCCAGACACTACCTGAGGCCATTCCCTCTTGTTCTGTCACTAATTACCTCTGAGAAGAGACCAGCAGCAGCCTGTCCACAACATCCTTTCAGATGGTTGTAGACAGCCATAAAGTCTTCCCTCAGCCTCCTCTTTTTCAAACTAAACCACCCCAACTCCTTCAGTTGATCTTCATAAGATTTGTGCTCCAGGCCTTTCACCAGCTTCATTGTCCTCCTGTGCACTCACTCCAGCACCTCAACATCTCTCCTGCATTGAGGTGACCAAAACTAAACACAGTACTTGAGGTGTGGCCTCACCAGAACCAATTACATGGTGACAGTCGCCTCCCTACTCTTGCTGGACAGAGCATTCGTTACAAACCAGGATGCCATTGGCTTTCTTGGCCACCTGAGTACAGTACTTGCTCATACTGAGTTGCTTGTTGATTAGAATCCCCAGGTTCTTTTCTGTACGCAGCTTTCCAGCCACACTTCCCCAGGCCTCTAGTGTTGCCTGGGGCTATTGTGACCCAAGTGTAGAACCTGGCATTTGGCCTTGTTGAAGCTCATGCCATTAGCATTGGCCCATTGATCTGTGTTATGGAGGGATAATTAATTTATGTGATATATGATTTCCAAAGATTAATATTGTTTATTAATATTTGGTATGCAGAACTCTTGCCAACCTGACCACTTATTTTGATAATAATAGGTTCTTTACGCAGTTATGTAAACTTTATACAGATAATAACACAGGATCTAGAAATAACTAGCAATTATATATAACATTAATTGAACTCAATGGAACTGGAAAAGAAGATTCCTGCAGTCAATATACTGCTCGTGGTCAGTATACTGCTTGTCCACTAGACGAACACAAGGAGCTCCTTTCTGCTTATTGCAGAAGGCAATGGTTGATTACAAGAGGCTTTAAGTATTTACTCACAAAATCATCTCCCAACTCACAGGACTATCTACTGCTTCAGACACTACCCAAACACTTTCAGGGAATCCTGTTATTGTCTGGTCATCCACTGAGATNCGCAGTTATGTAAACTTTATACAGATAATAACACAGGATCTAGAAATAACTAGCAATTATATATAACATTAATTGAACTCAATGGAACTGGAAAAGAAGATTCCTGCAGTCAATATACTGCTCGTGGTCAGTATACTGCTTGTCCACTAGACGAACACAAGGAGCTCCTTTCTGCTTATTGCAGAAGGCAATGGTTGATTACAAGAGGCTTTAAGTATTTACTCACAAAATCATCTCCCAACTCACAGGACTATCTACTGCTTCAGACACTACCCAAACACTTTCAGGGAATCCTGTTATTGTCTGGTCATCCACTGAGATTTCTGATTCTTCTCAGGCTTCACAGACTGCTGGGGAAAGGAGACAGATGATTCTGACCTGGTCCTGAGCTGCTCTGGATGATCTGCATATCTCCAAGACTTCCCGTCTTGGCAGGAGACTTTCAGGTGTAGGCAGGATGTCTTGTGTTGTGCAGTCTTAGCACAGATGTCACGCTGGCTATGCAGGCCAATCACATGGAGGCATTTAGAGCCTGTTCCTGTGTGATGGTTTGGGAGTTACGCACTCCCCCGCACTCCCCCGNATCTACTGCTTCAGACACTACCCAAACACTTTCAGGGAATCCTGTTATTGTCTGGTCATCCACTGAGATTTCTGATTCTTCTCAGGCTTCACAGACTGCTGGGGAAAGGAGACAGATGATTCTGACCTGGTCCTGAGCTGCTCTGGATGATCTGCATATCTCCAAGACTTCCCGTCTTGGCAGGAGACTTTCAGGTGTAGGCAGGATGTCTTGTGTTGTGCAGTCTTAGCACAGATGTCACGCTGGCTATGCAGGCCAATCACATGGAGGCATTTAGAGCCTGTTCCTGTGTGATGGTTTGGGAGTTACGCACTCCCCCGCACTCCCCCGCACTCTATGAAGATCACCCAGACTAGACTCAACCAGCTGGAAGTTAAGGAATGAAGCTATATTTAGAGCCTAGCACAATATACAAGCATTGTATATACACAGTATACATGAATAGTTACAGAAATATACAAGTTAAAGGTAATAGAGAAACACAGTACCCCTTCCAGAAATCAGA
>VWZE01004492.1:4554-17247 GCA_013396675.1 Eubucco bourcierii | reverse complement strand
AGTCCCCAGGAGGGGCTCCCAACCACCCTTCCACTTTCTTTCCACCCCTCTACCTTATCACAGGGTCTGCCTTATATGCAAGGTGAGTTTGGAGGATTGGCCAGGGGAGTTGGAAGCAGAGTGATTAGTTGGGTTACACAGTAGAAGGCTAGAAGACACACCAACTTCCAAAGAGAGGGAGAGAGAGACTCTGCATTATCTATGTTTTTGTCCTTGTTTTTATACATCTCAGCAAGCCTATGAGTAAAGTAGACATCACCATTGTTTTATTTTCACAGCCTATAATATAATTATTTTCATAAAAATTTTCCCATTAGCCTCAAACCAACACATCCTGGTAAACTGGAGGCAGACAGTTTCCAGGCAGTTCAGGATATAATAAGGCAGTAGCAAGCAGCAAGCGTGAATACAACCGCAGAGCACATCGTGTCACCTGCTCGTTTCCTTTTATCAATACTGCCTGAGCCTAATGGGCCTGTGGACATAGAATAGCCAATCAGAATGGCACTTTGCCAAGCTTGACTATATTAAGTGAAGCCATAGGCTTGCTTTACCCTTTTTAGGGCAGGACACAGGCCTTGCACAAGGCATACACAAACTAAGCACGTGCACCTCGTTTACCAAAGGATGCAAACAAGTCTGGGCAAGCTAGATTCCTTAGATTCAGTGGCTCCAGGTTCTTTGTCCTCTTTCCCACAGTTGCTTCTCCCCAAAACAGAAGGAAGGAGAGCAAAAAAAAAACATGTCTGGGCAAACCAGGACATACATAAGCCTATTTTGGCCTGCTTAGGCCTACCATGACAATCCAATCTGTCCAAATCCCTCTGTAGAGCCTACCTACCCTCATGATGACCAACACTGCTACCTAACCTAGTGTCATCTGTGAACTTAACTGTTGACACACTCTATGTATTCTTCAAGATCATCAATAAAGGTGTTAAACAGAAGTGGTCCCAACACTGAGCCCTGAGGAACACCACTTGTAACCAGCTGTCAACAGGATGTAACTCCATTGACCACCACCCTTTGGACCCTTTCGTTCAGCTAATGCTTTATCCAGCAAAGCTGTGCTCGTCCAAGCCATGAGCAATCAGTTTGTCCATGAGTTCTGTGGGGAGCAGCGTCATAGGATTTTCAAAGTCTAGGTAGGCAATATCCACAGCCTTTCCCTCATCCATTAGCCAGGTCATCTTGTCATAGAAGGTGATCANAGAGTCCTTAGACTCAGTGGCTCCAGGTTCTTTGTCCTCTTTCCCCCAGTTGCTTCTCCCCAAAACAGAAGGAAGGAGAGCAAAAAAAAAACATGTCTGGGCAAACCAGGACATACATAAGCCTATTTTGGCCTGCTTAGGCCTACCATGACAATCCAATCTGTCCAAATCCCTCTGTAGAGCCTACCTACCCTCATGATGACCAACACTGCTACCTAACCTAGTGTCATCTGTGAACTTAACTGTTGACACACTCTATGTATTCTTCAAGATCATCAATAAAGGTGTTAAACAGAAGTGGTCCCAACACTGAGCCCTGAGGAACACCACTTGTAACCAGCTGTCAACAGGATGTAACTCCATTGACCACCACCCTTTGGACCCTTTCGTTCAGCTAATGCTTTATCCAGCAAAGCTGTGCTCGTCCAAGCCATGAGCAATCAGTTTGTCCATGAGTTCTGTGGGGAGCAGCGTCATAGGATTTTCAAAGTCTAGGTAGGCAATATCCACAGCCTTTCCCTCATCCATTAGCCAGGTCATCTTGTCATAGAAGGTGATCAGGTTTGTCAGGCAGGACCTGCCCTTCATGAACCCATGCTGACTGGGCCTGATCTCCCCGGTTGATCTCTACATGGTGTGTAGTAGTGCTTGAGATGACCTGCTCCATGACTGTCCTTGATACCAAGATAAAACTGACAGGTGTGTAGTTTCCAGGATTGTCCTTTCTTCCTTTCTTCTAGATAGGTGTCACATTTGCTACCTGTTGTTGTTTGAAGAGTGAGTAGATATAATTTTACTCCCCTATAAGGGTAAAATAAAGCACTCTCATTGAATTGCTGAGAAATATAGAATTATATTAAAGATACAGAAAAATACAGAACATTTGAATCCTTAACATATAGTGCTAATATGAGTGATTTGGTTGGAGATTAATTGGCTGAGGCAGGAATTATAAAAACAATTATTTTTATTTTCATGAACACTCTGCCCCGAAACTATATACAGAACTAGGTAAGGTTTATTTACAGGTTCCAATTTAGTCAGGAAATCTTCTTAAGGATACTTATGGGCAAGTTTAGTAATGTAGGAAAGTCAGGAAATGGAAAAGGCTAAGCTTCACTCCACTTACAAATCAAGCTGAGCAGAGAATCTAAGGGAACAGCAGACTTTTCTCATGAAGGTGTTAGGAAATTTGTAATGATCTGTGATGAATTTCTCTGTAGCAGCCTTCTGAAACTGCAAGTTATATCGAATTGTGGACACACATGGCAAAAGTTTGAGGTGAGCAAAACTCGCCAAAGTGTCTCAGACACAGCTTCCACGAGGCAAAGATCATGGAAGCAGCACTGCCTTGGCAGCACAGGAGAAAGCCAAAGTGCTGGTGTGCTGCCCAGCTCAGGTTGTGAGCAGGAGGTCAGGCTGTGTGGTGTTGTCTGAGAGGAGTTGGGTCTGGATGCCAGTGGCAACTCTCTCTTAAATGGACCTAAGTACTTGCCAAACTTGCAGACTTGCACAAAATGGTGCAGAAGTGTGGCACCGTCCAAAAACGGGGATGGTGCAAAAACAGGAGCCGTGCAGAATTGGGAACCATCCAAAAGCGGGAACAGTCCAAAAGCAGGAACTCTTCAAAGTGGGAACCCCACGCTTTTTCCTCACTCTATTTGTGATTTTTCCTAGACAAAGTGTCCACTTGCCATACATACTGGTTGTGAAGAATCCATTGAATCACCAGCCAGTTCCCACGCGGGTTTTCCCTTGAGTCAGTACAAGTGTGGAAAGAGCACCTTTGCTGTTCCCCTTTCAAACCTTCATGGCAGGGGGTGGAAACAGTTTTTGCACCTTCTTCTTCCCCCATTCAAACCTCTGGAGATGGACAGGGCAAGGGAAGAAAGGGCTTTTGAGTGCCCCACAACAACAGGATATATGAAAACCCTCAAAACCCTTCTCCCCAGCCCAACTAAACCACAAGCCCCAGTATTCCTTTTCTGCACACACACACACCCTCCCTCCCCTCACCCCACCAACCATAACCCCTGCTGCTATTAGGCCTAAACAGACCAAAATTGCACACGCCAAATTAGTCAGACCTCTGCAGACCATAAATAAGCCTACTCCCCCACATCACCAGGTAGGGAGCTCTCACTGGAGAGAGCAGACGGGAGGGAGAAAAGGAGACTGAGTTGGCCTTGCTGCTATCTTATAAGGAGAATTAAGGGACCGAATAACAACATTGCAATTTCCTGGGTCTGCCTGGAGGACTTTTCAACTCTTACCGTTCTTAAACCTATAACACTACTCTCCAGTCCATTGGGACCTCCCCAGTTAGCCAAGACTTTCAGACTGAAGGTAGTTTTCATTTATTTGCTTTGGTCCAAAAGCATTTATCAGTAATTTCAGGTTTAACAGTGCATTTGTTTCTCCTTATGACCATTGCAAAACCAGTTAATGAAGCACTGAAGTGTTCTGTTAATGATTCAATCTATCTTGCCTCATTCAGAGAGGAAAAGCAGGGGAGCAAGACATCAGAGAATTTGTACAGTGGAACTACTTTTGAAACAAGACAATGAGGCTGGAACTTCAAAACTCTAGAATACTCTTTTTGTTGCTTTTTAGATTACATTTGAGTCACAGTAGCATTTAACCCTTAAAGCTTATCTTTTGATATTCGAACTTATTCTGCCTGCTCCTCTCTTGCTTTTGCTTCATTGAGAAGAAAAGCATTGAAGTTGTGGGGAACTAAAAGAATACCAAGAAGTTGTAGGGTAAACCTACCTTACTTGTGACCATGTGTGGAGGCATCTAGATAGCTGTTTATAGGACTGGAAGCTGAGTCCCACTCATGGCTCTCCTCCTGTCTTTCTTCCAAAGATGCATATGATATTGAGGGATGTGTTGGTTAGAGGGATCTGTAGCTCTCGATTAAGAGACCGAGATAAAGTTCTCTCTCTGCAGCTTGGTGAGAGTAAGACTGAATTAAGAATGATGGGCTGGTGTTGTTAGGTCAGTAATATGGACAAGCGGAAGAAAATGGTAAAGTGAAACCTGGGAAGAATGATGAAGTTATCAAGTGTTTGTTTTCATTAGCATGGAGAGCCCAAGTATAGAGGAGGCAGGCAGGAATAGCACTTTCTCGAATTAGCTACTCTTGCACCCAGCCTCTGTTCTCTGAGCAGCGTGCAGTGTTATTTGCAATAGAGCAAAGGCAGAGAAGGCATATCTGCATTTGTTGTATGCTAAAACTGTTCTTTGGGTAGTATTGCAAAATACTAGTTTATGCGTACAAGGATTGTGTGTGGTCGTATTACTAAATGCACACGCACACATTACTCAGATGATTTTGTATGTTTTATATGGAGATATTTCATGTTGCCTTGTAAAAGAAAACATACTCATACAGTAGTGTTTTTATTTACAGTGAAGTGCTTGTGTACATTGATGTTTGCTGATAAGGAAAAAGTACTCTGAACTCTCTGGTTTGAATATTCTGAGTCCCTGGTAGCTGACTGTGGGGTTAGTGTATAGCATGTTCAGCTAATCTGCAAAGGAGAACTTAACTTAGCAAGGAAACAAAAAACCACCTTTAGAAAAGAAAAAAAAAAAACATTTGTTTTACTGAGAAACAGCCATTTAGTGAAGTTAAACTTAAGTTCTTTAATAACATAATTTTTTGGGGGTAAGTAGCGATACTTTTACAAAATAAATACTTATCCCAAAGGTCTGTTTTTCTTGGCTCTGATAAAGTTTCCATTCTTCAAACCTGCATTTGGTGAGTGACCTCTTAGGCAGATGACAAAAAGTCAATTAAACTGAAAAACATCCAGCAGAGGGCTAGCAGCATTACTCAAAGACTACAATATATGGCTTATTAAGACTGTGAGCACTGAGATTTGTTTCAGTTTGGTAAAAAAGAGATTTGGGCCAGGACTGTTGAAGGGTGTTGTATTTGTTGGGGTAGCAGCAGTCATGGACTTCAGAAGGCTTTTCTCCTGTGAAGACATTTATTTGCACAACTTGTACACTTCTGTACATTTTCCATTCATATGGCATGGCAGTCTAGAGATAGTCTTCAGATCACACCCTTCAGTCCCCATGCATATTAATTACATTGGTTAATTAAATCAGACCTACGCCTGCATTCCTTCTGTTCACACTTCCATTTATCTTATCTACCATCTTCACCTACATGGCACACCATTGTTTCATACTAAACTCACTCCCATAGAAGGGAAGTCACATCCTTCTCCATAGTGGCAGATGGTAAAACAGGAGGCGGTCGTCACAAGTTGAGGTTTAGGAGGTTCAAACTGGACATTAGGAAAAAGTACGTTGATGGTCCTGTAGCAGAGAGGCTGCCAGAGGAGTGTGAAGTCTCCATTTTCTTGAACCTTTGAAAACTTGATTAGACGAAACCTAAACTCACCTGACATAACTTGGACAATAGTGCTACTGCAACTGGCATGTTCGAGTATGTGACCTCCTGTAACCACTTTCCAACAATTTAAAATAAATATTTTTATTGTGTAATTATGTTGTGAAAGCCAGACTGGTTCAGTATAGCATTTTATGTAGGACTGAGCACATATGAACTAACTTCTGTATGACGCAGATGCAGGTTTTTATCGTAGAATCATAGAATGGTAAGGTTGGAAGGGACCTCAAGGATCATCTAGTTCCAACCCCCTACCATAGGCAGGGACACCTCCCACTAGTACAGGTTACTCAAGGCCTCATCCAATCTGACCTTGAACACATCCAAGGAGGGAGCATCCACAACCTCCCTGGGCAACCTGTTCCAGTGCCTCACCACCCTCACTAGAAAAAACTTCCTCCTGACAGCTAGTCTAAATCTTCCCTCTGCCAGTTTAAGCCCATTGCCCCTTGTCCTGTCATTGCAAGATCTTGTAAATAGTTCCTCCCCAGCCTTCCTGTAGGCCCCCTTCAGATACTGGAAGGCTACTATCAGGTCTCCTTGAAGCCTTCTTTTTTCCAGGCTGAAGAGCCCCAACTCTCTCAGTCTGTCCTCATAGGAGAGCTGCTCCAACCCTCTGATCATCTTCGTGGTCCTCCTCTGGACCTGCTCCAACAGTTCCATGTCCTTCCTGTGCTGAGGGCTCCAGAACTATGCACAGTACTCTAGGTGGGATCTGACAAGAGCCAAGCAGTAACATTAGAAGGATGTCCTTTAGTGCTTGACTGAGTATTTATATCAAGGCCTCATTATCTAAATTAAGCAGATACCCCATTTTTAGTATACTGGCATATAATTAAGTGCAAATGTTTATTTGACCCAATTAGTATATTTTATGGAACTTGCTATGACAGAATCCTGTGGAGACAGACACGTATCATTCAATGGAAGACAGTACTTATTAGATTGTGTTCTCTCTTCCATTGCTTTCCTGCTTTTTTGCTTCAGTCTTTTAATAAATTTAACCAAACATTTCAGAATTGTGTTTTGTATTATAATTTAGAGTTCTGCATAAATACAAAAGATTTTTATGTTTGCCCTAGGTCTAAGGATAGTATGTACCATGCCCTTGGATACAGCACTATTTTAGTTATGCAAGCTGCTATGACCTTTGAGCAGCAGGATATACAAATGGGAATTTCTACAATGAAAGAAGCTTTGCAAACTTGCCAAAGGTAAGTCCAAGCAGTGAACAGTTATGAGGTACTTAATCCCCTAAGTGTTTGTAAGATATTCCAGCTCTCTGTATGCTTTCAAAGGAGACTGCTGTCTGTATGATAGTGACCTAAATATGGAAAGATACATCAAGTCTCTCTATCCAATTATTGGTAAAGACATGTTTCCTACTATTGTGGAGAAAAACAGATTTGCCAGATCTACACATGTATAGCCTCTAAAGTTAGTTATACAGTTGGTTTGCTGTGGCTACCCACATGTAAAATGACACTGTGTGATTGAACTTCCTGAGCTATTTCAACTGGTGACTTTTGTTTTCAGCGAGGATTGGCAATTTAAAAGAACTTTTACCATGAAAATATTTTTTAAAAAATGTTTTCGAAGGTAGACTCAGTAGTCTAATAAGATTGACTTGTACTAATGTTTCTTCTAAATCCAAAGCAGTTTTAAAAAACTACTGATACAGATGAGTTTAGCCTACCTTAGTGTTAAAGGTCTGTTATTGCCAACAAGAATAATACAAACCTTTTGTTTCTAGCCTTATTGAAATAATAATGAAATAGAGTAGAAGTCAGAATTTATTTTTAATTTAAAAAGCCCAACCAACCAAAAAAAAAAAAACCAGAAAATGGGTTGTCAGAGCCAAAGTGCTTAACAAGCCTTTAACAAAAACAGTAGTTCTTTATCGTACTGGGTAGGTTGTAATATCTCATGAATGGTCTCTGAAGAAATTACCTCTAAATGTTTGTTTTGACATATAACATCACCTCCTTAGCAATGACAAATGTAAGAAAATTAAATGGGACACAATTATTAGATATTATCTGATGCTATCATTTCACGGTTTCAGCTGAACTATGTTGTTTAGTATGCTGGAAAATTAGGAGACTTTTTTCATTTCAGATAGTTTCAGTAACATTCTCCATCTCTGTAGGATGCAAACTTTTATACATGAGAGCTGTGATGCATTCTGTCACAAAACTCATTAAAAAAACAAGATGAAAGCAATCAAACAGTCTTAAGATGAAGGATTGCCAGAACTAGATGTGCCTTAAGTGACCATTTTTCGGTATATACACAGAGTGCCATAATCTCCTTGTCAGGATTCTGTGCTTTTTGGTCTGTATAACACTGTAATCAGGTGATAATATATTCTCAGCATGTATAATTAATGACTTCTAGGCTTACAAAGTACTTCCCTTTTCTGAACATAGAATTATTTTCATAACTTCTTCATAAAGCTGAGTTGTTTCTAAATAGTAACAAATTAATTTTGAAATGTCATACTAAAATAAACTATGATTTTTTTAACATGGATGGTTGAGATTTGTTGAAAGTAAAATGTGACTGTCTTAACATCATATTTGGCATAAATCACCATAAAATACTGAAGTATTTATGTTTTCATTTATGTTGAAAATGGAGCTATTTTGGGATTTTATTCAAATTCTAAGTGCAAGCTAGGAAATGGAAAAAAAGTAATTCATAAAACTTTGAAGACCAATTTAAGTTGCTTGTCCAGTGTCAGAGAGACCTCTGCATCTGGTGGAAGTGGAGTGGAAACTAAATTAAATGCATGATTGGAACATGGTTAAGTCTGGATAGGTTTCTGAGCCCAGTTGTGTACCAGTAGCTGTGGTTAAACTGCTTAAGGAATTGCAGCTATTGTCAAATTATCACTGTACAAAGAATGTTTATAAATCATGATTTGAAATGGTTAAGAATTATTCATAATTACATTCAGGTTTACACTGCAATGTTGTTCATGCTCTGTGTGTTTCTTTCATTCCACATACAACTGATTTAGATTCAGGAAAAGAAACACAGTGGTGGAATCATTGTCCAGCCTAGTTTCTAAACAGTCAGTGGATCAGTTGAGTGAAGGTGAGTTGTTTGTAACAGAATTAAAATAATGAAGTGAAAAAAACTCAAAACCACTGTACAGATATGTATGAATCTGCTTTACTCAGTAGCATTGTAAGTGTATTACTAAAATAAACAACTTCTTTTTGTCTCTGGCTGTGCATGAATTAAGAAAGGAATGTCTTTCATGACACATTGTAGGACAGCTCCCAAAAATACACAGTATCCATAATTCTTGTGTTATATCCTTATAACTAATTGCTTTGAAATCTGAATACATTAAGAATTTTTGTGCTTGTCTGTTTTGCCTTAAGGTGTTTTAGGAAATGCTATTAGTACATTATTCATGGTCTGAAAATGCTGATTGCCTTTTTCTGATTCAAGTATCAAGTATGCATTTTTTTTCTAACCTGACACAAAAGATTCCCCTAATATTGTGCACATCAAACTTGTGATGTGTGTACTGTACATAGAGCAGCCTTGTGCATGTGACTGGTCTTGCAGCATTGGTGCAGAGTAGCTTGTGCCACGCCTGTAAAGTCAAGTGTACTTCAGTGCTGCATGAGGACAGAAAGACTGACTGCCCAGGGCTTTTGGTTTGTTGAATATGACTTTGTGAAAACCTATTCATAATGTCTTACTGGGCTTAAGAAAAACTTGAGCCACAGTAGGTGTTACAATTATCTGTAAAAACTTTTTTCTGAGACATGGAAGGAGAGTTGAAGACCTAATTGCTGTAGGCTGATTTTTAAACATAGAATCAGTGGAAAGTTGAGATGATCATCCACCACGATGCCAAGTAGCTTTTGCCCTAGGCTGAAGTCAGCTGTGCCAAGATCAATGTTTGCCTGAGGAGAAATGAAATCAAAGACTTCTGTTGGGATTTGTGTGTTACAGCTATTTTTCAGCAGCAGACTCCTGCCCTTTTCTTTTTTTCTTGGCAGTATTTTGTTTGTTCTATGGACCCCAAAACCAGAATATTGAGAACTTTGCTGACAGTAAAAAACTTTTCTTTCTTATCTAGAGGAAATGCATGCTGAAATCTGCTATGCTGAATGCTTACTACAGAAAGCAGCACTCACCTTTGTACAGGTAAAGTCATTTATTTTATATATGTGTAGAGCATTTAACCCCCATACTTCTTCCTCATAAAGTTATTTAATGACAACAGTTGAAATTACAGTAAATACTGTGCTACACAGGAAAATCCTCTTGGTTTCCATAAATAGCCAAAGGATTGATACCTATGAATCCAAAAACATGATGTATTTCAGCCTTACACAGATGGTGTATTTAAGTCATAGAGTTACAGAATGCACTGGTTGGAAGGAACTTTTAAAGGTCATCTAGTCCAACCACGATAAGCAGAGATATCCCCCAATTAGATCAGGTTGCTCATAGCTCCATCAAGTCTCACCTTGAATGTCTCCAGGGATGGAGCCTCCCCCACCTCCCTGGGCAACCTGTTCTTGTGTTCCACCACACTCAAAATAAAGAACTTCTGCCTAATGTCCAAACTAACGAAGTGGGAAGGCTAAGGGCTATAAGGGAACGTGAAAGGGAGTTAGATTTGTGGCACCAGGCTCTGCAGACCCTTAGCAGAGGGTAATGACCCAAGAAACACGGGGGAAATGGACACAGGTGCCTGTCAGAAGGAGCAAGGGAAACCACTTCCAGTCCTCCTCAACCCCTCAGTTGCCCCCACACAGCAGATATAGGGCACTAGAGGCTGAGGGTGAGGTGGTTTGAGAAGCAGAAATAACACCATCTGGGGGGTTGACTAAAGTAAATCAGTCGCCCTCTTGCATCAGAACCCAAAAGAAAAAGAGGAGGAGAATTGTTATTGGTGATTCCCTTCTGAAAGAAACTGAGGGCTCCATATGCTGGCCAGACACCTCCCACAGGGAAGTCTGCTGCCTCCCTGTGGCCGAGGTCAGGGATGTTACCAGAAGGCTGCCTACTGTAGTACAGCCCTCTGATTACTATCCCTTGTTTGTTATTGTTGTAGATATTAATAATCCATTGTGAATTATGAATATTATTTTCTGTACTAATATTAATTTTAATTGTTAATATTTTTAAAATTTGGAAATTCCCTGAGATTCTTTGTATTTTTGGTCGATGGGAAGTAGTTGCACAAAGAGCATTTATGAACACAGAATTAAACAGTGTAAACAATCAGAATTTGGAAAATAGGAACGTGAAAACAGGAAAAGTTCTAACTATGCTTATGGAGTCTTAGCATTAACTCTAACGTATGTACTCACAGTGCTTTGGTCCCTGAATAAGTTTCCTGTACAAGGATGCTTCCAAAACTCACGATAGTGATCCTATGGTAAAATACAAAGTATTCTAGGCAGAGGGGAGGAAAGAAGAGCTGAGTTGCTGCTAAGCTGCTAGTGCAGGCGGCAAACAGGTGGCTGCTGCAATTCCCAGTTAACGATCCGGGAATGGGGTGCTGCTCCTGGTGGAGGGTCAGCACAGAAAGGCGTGGTTTCTAAATCACGCACCATTAAATACATGATTTTGAAAATGAAACTGGCCTATAGGCATTAGCATCATTGTTCTGCCCAATGAATTCAAAGCTTTCTGCCTTGTGTGACCACACAGGCATGTTGAGGGGCAGCACAAGACACATGGTGTGGTGCTAAGCTTCTAGCCCTCAATGCTTTGCTGCTCCATTGTTCACTCATTCTACTCAGCTCCTGGACCAGCAACAGGCAGAGAGCAAGGTTCAAACAAGCCTGGCAAGATTTATGACCTACCAGAAGAGTTATACAGATGAGGAATGATGAGGTTGATACCAGAGGTCTAAAAGCAATCAAAAGGGACATCAAGGCACTGGGAAAAGTAGTTGAGGGATAGGGGCACAGGTAATCTTTTCATCAATACCTTTAGTTGCAGGTAGGAATGCTGAGAGGAACAGGAAATCATGCCTGATTAAGAAGTGGCTCAGAGGCTGGAGCCACCAATAAAATTTTGGGTTCTTTGATCTTGGGGAACTTTATATGGGCCCAGGTCTGCTAGTGACAGATAGGGTACATCTGTTTCAGAGGGGGAGAAAGATCCTGGCACATGAGCTGGCAGGGCTTGTTGAAAGGGCTTTAAACTAGGCTGGAAGGGGAAAGGGATTAAACAAAGCAGTAGAGACAAGCTGAAGGAGGCTAAGGCTGGTAGGCCAAGAGATAGGGGTAAAACCAGCAGCCCAGGTGAAATGTACGTACACTAATGCATGCAGTATAGGTAATAAACAAGAGGAGCTGGAAGCCTTGGTACACGAGGAAAACTATGATGTTGTCGCCATCACAGAAACATAGTGGGAACACAGCTGGAGTGCTTTAATCGGTGGCTACAGCCTCTTCAGAAGACACAGACAAGGGAGAAGGGTTGGAAGAATGGCCTTATATATTAGGGATGACCTGGATGTCATGGAAGTAGAGATTAAGGATGATCAGGTTGAGTCCCTATGGGTAAGAATTAGGGGGACGGCCAGCAAGGCTGACATCTGGTTGGAGTCTGTTACCCAACCAGGAAGAGGAGGTTGATTTATTATTCTTCAAGCAGCTGGAGGCTGCCTCAATCACTTGCCCTTGTTCTTGTGGGTGACTTGCAGTTGAAACTTGCAGTTGAAACTTGCAGTTGAAAACTCTGTCATTTCATGATCACTGTACCCCAGGCAGCCTCTGACCACCATATCTCCCACCAACCCTTCCTTATTTGTGAACAGCAGGTCAAGCAGGGCTGCACCCCCGGTAGGTTCACGTAACAGCTGAGATAAGAAGTTGTCCTCCATACACTCTAGGAACCTTCTAGACTGCCTCTTCTCTGCAGTGTTAAAGTCCGAACTGAGACTCCACACTGGACTTCAGAAGGGCAGACTTTGGCTGATTTAAGGAACTAACTCAGAAAGTTCCTTGGGAAACAGCCCTTAAAAACAAAGGGGTGCAGGCAGGTTGAACCTACTTCAAGAAAGAA
>VWZE01004491.1:485939-627102 GCA_013396675.1 Eubucco bourcierii | reverse complement strand
ATTTTTTCTGAGCCTGAAGAAGGTGATCCTTGAACAAATTCAGACCTTTTGGTGGCAATGTAGAGCCCCATGGGCAAAGCCTCAGCTGCCACCAACCAGCACAGCTCTGCTGGTGCTGGTGATGCTACGATGCCCACAGACATCCCCCAGCACAGGAAGGACATCGAACTGTTTGAGTGGGTCCAGAGGAGGCCACAAAGAAGCTCAGAGGGCTGCAGCAGCTCTGCTCTAAGGACAGGCTGAGAGAGTTGGGGCTCTGCAGCCTGGAGAAGAGAAGGCTTTGAGGAGACCTCATAGTAGCCTTCCAGTATCTGAAGGGGGCCTACAGGAAGGCTGGGAAGGGACCTGTACTAGTGGGAGGTGTCCCTGCCTATGTCAGGAGGTTGGAACTGGATGATCTTTGAGGTCCCTTCCAACCTTACCATTCCATGATTCTATGATTCTATGATGACATATATGCATCTCTAAATGCAATCACTCAGAAGGACAGTTTGGCTTAACTTTTTAATCAGCTGCTTCAGACAGAGTTATTTCTGTAGGAATGCATAAGCAAATATGAATAATCATCTTGCACTCTGAACCCTGTGCTTCTGGAGCTGAAATTTTAGATTTAATGCCTAGTTTAAATCCATTCCTGAACACCAGTCACAGGGAAAGGAGGAAACTATTTCAGATTAAAAGAGCAACATACATTTGGAATAAAACCGTTGCGATCATGGTGCTGCATAAAATGGTGTAGAGGATTGTGTGAGGGACACTTTTCTGCAAAGCACATTGTCTTTCTGAGGAGGCATTAGGTGAAGTTCTCTATCGTTATAGACTCTATGGAGTTATTTGCCAGCAGAGTTACAAGTCCAATTCCCACTGGGCAACACCTGCTTGACCCACTCATGCACCCCAACCTCATCACACAGCTTTGGTCTGCTCTGGATCTTAAAAAGACCTCTTGAGTGGCCTCACCAGTGCGGAATAGCCTGTTTGATCTTAGACGTGGCATCAGTAGCAAGGGAAGGGACTTCTCTCTAGTCTTCAGCCTCTGAAACAGCCTTTTCAAAGAAATGTATCAGGATAGTAATGTTAATTATTTTATTATACTAGGAGTTAGGATAAGGGAAAAAATCTATACAAACTGAGGTAAAATTTTGGTGAGGTCTTATAAGACAAACTCGGTGACTTTTGAGTAATGAAACTTGCTGTGGTGCTTTGCCAAAGCTGATCTTCCGTAAGTCAGATGTCAATATGCATGTGCTGACAGGAACCTTGTCCCTTCCAAACCACGTGCTGTGGGAAGCCTTGTGGGATTTTTTTTACTTGAAATTGCAGGTAAATTTTCCAAGAAAGCAGAGATGGAGATTTTGCTTAGATTAAATTTACCAATATCTTCCATTAGTCCTTCTCCTGCCTTTGTACTGCTCTCCTAGCTAGGAGCCTGGAGATGTCAGCCCATGACTTGACTGCTGATATGCTCAGGGACTTGGTGCATTTAGGTACCGTGGGCCAAGGAGTACATCTAGTACACACAGTGCCTGCCATGACACAGCCCTGAGCTTGACGGGAACCTCTTGGCCAGAGATGGGAAACCCTCTTAATGCTTACACTTATTTGACTATTTAATGGAGGTCATCTCCTTTTGCAGTTTTGATCTCTGTAAGAGCCAAACCTGGCCACGGTGTCCATCACTGTTAGCACTCTATCAATATTAATAGCTAAGCTATTGGTGATGGATTCACACAACAAAGCTGTGCCTTGCTGGTTAGATGCAGCCTGTGACTATGGCTTTAAAAATTGCATTGATGAGGTCTTGTCTTGAGACCCTGCCACCCACCCACTTCCATGCTGAGACAACCAAATAAATATTTACTACTTCTCAAAATAACACCCACCCACAGTCATCCTTAGCACTGCAAAGTAGTTCATCTAATTGAAATAAGAATATAAGTAAGCTGTTTGTCAAGGCAGTTTATTAGGAAAAGCATTGCTGTGTCAGGAGCTCCCTCACTGTGAGAGATGCTGTGTTGCCTCTCTTAATATTTAATGCCATTTTAATAATGCTTCCCAGTTAGGGGTGCAGGCTGATGCTACAGACTAAAGACCAAGCCTGGCAAGGTAGAAAGAAAGGAAAGCGCAGGGACTGAGGTCAGCTCAGCTCCATTGACTTACCCACCTGGAGGCAATGCTGCTCTTCTTCCAAGGAACTTAGCCACTCCTGGGTCCTTCTCTTGGCAACTTTCTCTCAAATTTGTGGATATCACTTATCCTCACTCAGGGCACTTTAAAAGCTTGGGGCCACATCCTGAGGTAGCTTTTGATTTTGGCAAACCCTTTTCTGCTCCACTCAGGCTCATTAATCAGTTTCACAAACTACTGCATTTCCCCCAGGCTTGTGATTGCAGCTGCAGCCACAGCACTCTTACTTGTCTTTGGCAACTCTTGTTTTGGAAACCCTTAAACTTCCAGGATAAATTCAGAGGTGGTTTAACTCAAGGACTGGGGAGCTGCAACTTAATTATGAAAAATCTCTGCTAATAAAGTGCCAACCGATACTGCCTCTGTGTTGCCCTCCAGCCCTCACAGACCTGCCTTAGATGCAGAGCTGCAGGTCAAGAGATGCCTCAGTAACCATGCAGTCCCCCAGGACTTCTCTTAGCAGTGATGCCCAGCTCAGACTCTTCCTTGTTGTGAAAAACTCTTGGCTGAAAGATCAGGGAGTCAGAGTCTTTTGAAGCTGCTGAATAATAAGCTGTTTTTTTTTTTTTTTAACAAACATCAGTAGAGAGTTCAATAGTAATTACACACACTTCATAATCAGCCAAACTAGCGTCAGCATACACCTAGCATACACGTAGCATTTGTGAGTAATTTCACATGAAGGGCAGCCACTTCTGAACTTAGTGCACAGAACTTGTGCACAAATAACTAGAGGAGGAGGGCCCAATTATAAATACATAATCCTTAGTTGTCACTTTGCTGTCTCTGACTTCCCACACATTCAAATGGTGAACCTGATTCATTTAATCTCACTCTAAAGCAGCAAGCCACAGAGGCAGTAGCCTAACAGTTGCTTGAAAAAGTGTAGCTGAGCTCTCTCTCCAATTGTCTTCCCTTGTATTATATTTAGACATTGTGATTAGAGTATCTGCATGATATGCCTTTACTTTAAGGCAGAAGTTCAAGCTGCTCTGTGAAAGCGAACAGAGACGTTTCGTGAAACTGAAGGGCCAGGATTTGGCATTTAGGCACAGAGCTCTTCAGCGCCGCTTGCACTGCCGGCTCCCCCGGTGCAGCCAGCCTTATGAAACCTGAGTTTTCTAATCAGTGCAACATGATTTACAATAATGAGACTACTGGGGAGGGTGGAGGCAGAGAAAGACCTAGTGACTGTTTGCATGCGTATCAGCAGTATCAGCTGAGCGAGTCTTCCCTTCTTCCCTCCTTCCCTCTTTCCCCCTTCCCTCCTCCCCCTCCTCAGGCCTGGCTTTTCTCAACAAACACTTCGATGTACAATCTGGACACTCCTGTCACGTGAACAAGGCTTATAAGTTTGTGTCACTGCAGAGGACAATGACTGCACTTCATTCATGTTACTCTAATTAAGTCTGTGGAAGTTTCAACACAGAAAACTTGAAGCGGAGCTTTGCCCTTGACAGTTGCATAATAAAGAGAATACCTGAAAGCTCTTGTTTTGCTAAATGTGCTATTTAATATTTTGTAATGCTCAGATAAGTACAGGTGGTGAACGCAGAGTCTTCTGTGTTTCTGCATTATTATGGAGGAGATCATTAGAGTTACACCGAAGGAGCTTACTTCATTAGGTGACTTGCTTTGCTGGAGAGCTTGTCAGATACTGAACTGCAGATTCCCGACCTGCTGTGATGAGAAGATCCTCAAACTTCAGCACACTCTCAGCCACTGGTCTGGCAACCAGAACTCTATAGCAGGGTAGCAAATGTGACAAAAGGCTGGCAAGCAGGACAAAGTGAAAGACTCTCCCGGCTCTAAGGTACACGAGATAAGCAGGGCTCTGTGTAGAGAGGGAAAAGTAGAAAGCAGATGCTGTACTTTCTAAGCCTTTTGTCAACCTGAAATAAATACTGTTGTGGAATTTAATGCATTGAATTGAAAGGCATGTTTATTCCATGTGCCAAGTGCTGACTTTTCAGGTTTGTGTAGGATACCTGTCTTCCTCCTCTAGCTGCTCAACAGAGGTCTGTAAATCTCTAATTGCTTCCAGATACCCTTGCAGAAACTTGTGCTTTAAGTTTAGGCCATGGAAATGCTGAGGTCCTAAGCTTGGATCTTAATGCTGGCCCAAATGTGATTGGATTACCATTCTTTTAAGTTCTGCTAAATCTCTTTTCTCTCAGATACAAATGTCATGCTAGAAGCTTTCTGACATCCCTATGTCTGTAAAGAGAGTCTTGGAGACATGAAGGTGACTTTTCTATGAAATGGTCTCAATATAATTCCAAAAATACTTCATAATTTGGGGCCTGCTCCTCAACCCCCACCAGAGATGAAAGGGATCACAGAAAAAAAATTAAGCACCCTGCATTCCTAGGAGCTGAGCCTTTGGCTGTAATGAATCAATCGACTACCCTTTTATCAGCCAAATATAAATTAACTTGGGGCACTTTGGAACCTAAGGCTAGTATAAGATTTTTGATTTAGGCTTTATTTCCATTAAAAAGTTTAACTCCAGGATAAGACTTTTGTTTTCAAATGGCATTTCCCCCATCTTCTCCCTTATTTTCACCTTCAAGGTTGCTTGTCCAGTTTGGTATGAAAAGCTTATTCTTGCTTCCTAGGGGCAAGATTATCTGTTGGTGGTATTTATGAGTTACTAATTACTGTCTGTCTTTGGTATTTATGAGGTTCCAGTTGCTACAGTACCAAGGCACCAGGTACAATACTGAGATAAACATAAATGTTACTGAACACAGACTCTGCCCTTCCCATCCTAGCACTTGGCCTCTTCAACTTGAATACTTTGTCCTTCTCACTCTTTTTCATATTTGTGAAGCACCTGACAAAAGGTTACTTTTGTGTTCACCTATGAAAGTTTTGTAGCTCCTCTGGGAGATACTCTGTTCCTGTGGCTCCGTTTCAGAACATGTCTTCTTCTGGCCCTCATCCTGGTGAGGTGCCCAAGGCACCAGCTCTGTGACTGATGGCACCAGGAGCAGAGCCGGCAGTAGCCTGTCTCCATTTTGTTTGTAGCCAAGGTGCCGCCTGCTACTGAATTCTTTTCTGTAGAATGTTATAAAACCCCAGCAAATCATGGCAAGTGGGAGACCCAAAATCAAACCAGATGCAGCCTGTGTGTGGCCGAAGGGTGTCCTGGTCAGAGCATGGAAAGTCTTGAAGTGGACCAGTAGCTACCTAGAGAACCTGGCTAGCATTAATGTGAAAAATTTTGTCTGGCTACTGGTATTCAAGAGACAGTGTGCTGCTCAAACTGGAACCCTTAACCAATGTGACCAATAGTTGTGGCCACAGACTGAGTCTCAGTCTTATTTTGAGAAAAACACATGCCTGGGACTTCCTTCCTACCACTACAGAGAAATTAAAATGATCCCACAAGAAAGTGGAGATGAGCTGAAAAAAATGCAGGTCACGGTAGCAGCAGTTCCTAAGTGGTATAGGCATAAACTTCTTAAATGTGAATATAGAAGGGGATATATGTTGTCTCTCATATTACCTGATTATGGGAAAGCAGAGGGAAAATGTGCTCACAATCTCAAGAAAGAAGTGTTCAAACATCACAGTGTTAAATCATCTGAAATTTAAGAAAAATAACTGGGAAGGAAATTGAAATCAAGTATCTGTAAAGATTTTTCCCCTCTTTTTGATCGGCTCTGTGGATTCAAATTGCTGTTCAAGGAGAAGGTTGGAAATTACTTCAAAATGCAGAAGAAAGAGATTGAACCCTTAGTAAGGCCTGCCTGTGGGACAGCAACCCCTGAACATGCTAACAATGCATAAAAGAAGGTGCTATGAACCAAGATTTATATTCTGCTTACCCTTACAGCTCTTTCCTTACTTTGAAATTTTGTGGATTGGGAAGGTGTAAAGATCAGTAATTATGCTAAGACTTTTCCTTTATGTATCCCTGCTTACTCAAGACTTTCATCTCATTACACAAATAGCAATGGCAAACTTGGCAGGAGCCCTTAGAAGCAGCTAATGCCATTGCTGCCAGTTTATTTTCCCCCAGAGAAGAGTGGTGGCAAAGTGAGGCAAACTGACCAACCACAGGACACAGGAATACCTTCACTTTCCTCACACCCAGCAGTGGCTCATACCCCTCTCGCTTTGCCCCTGCGTGGGTTCCTGGCCTCACAATTCATCTGAGGGCAGGCTCTGCCACCATGAGCCAGATGTTGTGGTGCAGCAGTTGGGCAGTGAAGAGGCATCCAACATCCAGCACCTACCACTCAGGGCCACTGATCCTACCCCTTGACTGCTGAGAGCTGCTCCATGACTCCAGTAGGTTTACAGAGAAAATCAGGGCTGGAGTCAGGTTACACTGAATTCCCCAGGACCAGGCAGCAGCTTCACAGGGTAAGTACATGCCTATGTAAATAAAGAAGGAAATAATTATAAAAGACTAATTAACTGAGGCAAAGTTAAAAATGGAAAGCAGAAGCAGAACTGAAAGACAGAAGGAAAAAAAAAAAAGTATTTGAACCTTTTTGTGGATGTAGAGGGTTGCATGTTTCAGCTAAAGAAACAAGGGAATAAATTTATATACATATTTAGGAATGACATGGGAAATGCCAAAAGAACCACAAGCTTTTGTGAGAAAGACACTGAAGAGACAGAGCTATAAATGCACAAATCCAAATATCAACCTCTGTTCATTTAGTACAGAGTGGGGGATTGTACTCAATGACCTCTTTGGGTCCTTTCCAACCCCTGACATCCTGTGATCCTGTGAATGTAACATTTTGGAAAAGCACCTGTGGACAGTTGTGAGAATCACTTACCCTGTTATTGCTGCTCCAGTATAAGTGAGATAGTTATTAGAAGTGTTGTTTATGCCAACAAACATCGCACTCCTTTATTCTCCTTTATTCTCATCACCACCTTGGTTTAAGTCAAGTGTATTTATTGAGATGCGCTCAAAGCCTTGAGCTGCACTATCACCAGTCTCCCATCACCCTCCCCTCAGCTGGCCAGAAGGATAAAAGACCCTCCTCTAGCGAGATGCTTTTCTTTCCTGTAGAATAATTCGGGTTGGAGGGGACCTTTAAAGGTCATTTAGTTCAGTCCTCCTGCAATAAGCAGGGCCATCTTCAACTACATCAGGTTGCTCAGCCTCATCCAACCTGACCTTGATTGTCTCCAGGGATGGAGCATCTACTACTTCTCTGGGCA
Source organism: Eubucco bourcierii (assembly GCA_013396675.1). Classification (NCBI taxonomy): domain Eukaryota; kingdom Metazoa; phylum Chordata; class Aves; order Piciformes; family Ramphastidae; genus Eubucco; species Eubucco bourcierii. The sequence goes on along the minus strand of VWZE01004491.1, from coordinate 619,725 downwards.
ACCTGTTCCAGTGTTTCACCACTCTCACTGTAAAACATTTCTTCCTCATACCTAGTTTGAATTTACCCTCCATTAATTTAAACCACTTACCCTATTGCAGCAGGCCCTGCTAAAAAAAATCTGTCCTCACAATCCGATCATTTTTGTGGCCTACCTCTGGACCTACTTCAGCAGGTCCATGTCTTTCTTATGCTGAGGACCACAGAGTTGGACCCAGTACTCCAGGTGAGGTCTCTCTAGAGTAGAATAGAGGGGAAGAATTACCTCCCTTGACCTGCTGGCCTTGATTCTTCTGACACAACCCAGGATACAGTTGGATTTCTGGGCTGCAAGTGCATGTTTCTGTCTCTGTTATTCTTGTTATTAAGGAAAAACTGGCAAAAATATAGGTCTTATGGCTCACCCTGAAGGCAAGTCATTCTTATTGACAAATCTCCCTTGGAATCAGATATAGCACCAGCTTTATTGTTTAACTGGGCAGGATGGTTCTTAGTCCTCTCATAGAAGGACATCCTGCCCTGTTAAACAATAAAGCTGGTGCTGGGTGAAGCTGGGGGAAGTGTAAACTGAGCTGGAGATGAAGGTGGTGATGATTGGTGACCACACTGCTTTCCTTAGGCTGAGACAAGCCAAAGCCCCCAGAGAGAGCACCCAGGAAGGTGCTGCTTTTTTCTCAGACTTGTTAGGAGATAATGGAAGTGACACTGTAGGGAGAAAATTCAGGCATTATTATCTTAAAAAAAGGAAATAAAGCAAAAATTCCTCCATGATTTTGTGGCTCTTTGAGCAGGTTGGGTGGTGGGACTGGAAGTAGAGGGACATGGAACATAGACAGACTATTAGTTTAATAAACTAGAATGAAAGACTAGCATATTTTGGCACTCCACCACTGTTGCTAGCCTTCAGTGAGGTAGAGTCTTTAGCCAGTGCTGTTTCTGAGGATTTCCATGTCCTTATACTTGCCCTGACTACCAGGCACATGGGGGCTGTGCTGTTCAAAACTCCATCCCCTCCTTTATATTCCCCATTCTCACAAAACCCATAAGCAGTGTTGAACAGCATTATTCCCCGCCCCCCAACTTTCCCTCTTTCACTTGGTGTCACTATAAAGGAATAGATTATTACTGGCACTGATCCCAATTTAATCCTTCCAATAATCTGATTTTTCCAAGCCTATTTATATCCTTGAAATGACAGTGGGGTTTAAAGTGATACAAATACCTGAATCTAAGCACTGGTACTACCTACACCAGCCTACTCCAGTTTTGATGCTCTACAATAAAGTGTAACCCCAAAGATTATGTGACAAATCCCTTCCCAGGTGTTTGTAGTGCCTGACTGGTCTTTAGTCCCTCTATTTGATAATCAATATTTTTCATGTTACAGGTTTACTCTGTGTTATCCTGGTAACAAGTTGGGGTCCCAAACTAAGCTTTAAAGCTCATATAAATGTCAAATTTCTTCTCTCTTTGTAGATTTTTAATAACCTTCTGGGGTCTGGAAGTGATCAAGAAGTAAAGCTTTCATAGCAATGTAAGAAGTATAAACCCATTCTAGTTTGCAATGTGAGAACCTTTTTTGTTTTCCTAGGTTTTAGGGTGATCACCCAATGTTTTCTCCCATCCCCAGTCTCCTTAAAGAGTGTATTAATGTCTTACATTCAAAATACAGACAAACCAAACTAAAACCAAAGCCATTCTTCTGGCTGCCTATTCTAATGTGCTTGCTGGACTATTTCCACTCTTTGTAACCAATTCATTTTAATATTGCTCTGCTTCTTGCTAGTTCTGCAGAACTTCAGTTCACACATAGCCACGGAATAGTTCAACCAGCAGTCAGCAGGTTTTTGTTCTTCTTTCCCCCCCTCCCCCCCTTCTATAATTCAATGCAGTGAGTTGTTTATATAAGTGAACCCTTTTGTTTCTCCAAAAGGGACTTGGGTACTCCACTGAGCGACAACACCCGTGGTAGGTGATGGTCTGGTTTTTCCAAAGCAAAGACTTCAGTTTTCAGCAAAATTTACATTCCAGTAATAAATATTTAAAGGAATTATAACAGCATTGAAGCAAAGAATGTCCCTCTGCAACACACACACATGCACACGCACGTGTGCACATACACACACACTCACAGTCAATTAGCCTGGGCTTGCTCCCATGCAGATGGTGCCTCCGTTCAGATCCTGAAATAGTTTGCTTTTTCCATCAGAAAACTTGGCCACTTCGGATTTCTCATACCCCATAAAAAGCATATACAATGCTATTCCTTGCTGCCTATGTAGCAGATCACTCAAACATCTGTCAAAGGCATTTTCACAGAATCACAGAACTTTAGAGGTTGGAAGGGACCTCCAGAGATCGAGTCCAATCCCCCTGCCAAGGCAGGATCCCCTAGGGTAGTTCAAATGCATCCAGGAGGATTTTGAAAGCATCCAGAGAAGGAGGATCCACAACCTCTCTGGGCAGCCTGGTCCAGGGCTCTGTCACCCTCACTGTAAAGTTTTTCCTTATCTTGAGGTGAAACCTTCTATGTTCCAATTTGTAGCAGTTGCTCCTTGTCTTATTGCTGCTGACCACCAAAAAGAGATTGGTGCCATCCACTTGACACCCACTCCTGAGATATTTGTATACATTTGATCAGATCTCCTCTCAGTCTTCTCCAGACTAAACAGCCCCAGGGCTCTAAGTCTCTCATGTATATATATATAATTTTTTTTCACTTCTAAACTTCTAATTTGAAAACAGAATTATTCTGTGAAACTCTGGGATACAGTTAGGCAGAATTATTTGGGCAAATACCAAACAAAACATTTTCATAAAATCATCCCAGAAAATATACAGATAATAGAACTTATTCCATTGGTTTATCAGATGCATGCATTTCATACAGAAGGCAGGAAATGATGAAACTTTGATAGAGTGATAGTTTTGTAGCAATTAAACCTGTCAAACATGAAGTAACAACATCCAAATACTTTTCTGCAACAGGACCTCCTTCTGCCCCTAAAGTAAAAGATATAATGCAAATAATTCTGGTTTCTTGATGTCCTTTCTCAGGTATGAGCTTTAAGATTTTTGCTAATCTCTACTTTTTCTACAAAGGCTAAAATAAATGGCATCAATATGACACTTTTTGAACATACCAGGGCTACACAACTACTTTTTGGCTTTGGGTCTGTAGACTGTTATTAAGCAAATGAGATACTGACATACTTTTCCATTTACAAAGCTTGCATTTGCCCCTGTGGGCATAACACCAGGTGATGTCTTAATTAATAATGGTAAAGATTTTATATAGGACAAAAACAAAAGAGCTGCTTTTAACAGACAAAAACGAAACAACAAAATAAAGAAAAATATTCCCACTCCTTTGATGAAGAAGAATTAACTGATACCAAAAATGAATAATGAAAACCAAAAGGCAAGAGAGGCAATATTTGTGTTACTTGCAAATGTCTCCTTCTGCAAACAAGGCAGTATTTATTCTGTGCAGTTGTATCCTGCACAGCACTTCACATTACTCATAAGATAATGTGTCTGTCTTTACATCTGCACTGAACCATGCCCACATGAGCAGCACTGCATCTGTACTATCCACTGGCTCAGTATAATGCCCACTCAGTGATGTCCACTGAGGAGGTGTTGGAGCCTTCTGTCCCTTCTCATGCCCTGGACTGCCTTCGCCTTGAGGAGTCCTGCTACCTGCAAAGGAGTGACCTGCACTGAACTGACCCATGCTGGCGTCTATCATGTCCCTTTTCAAATTGGCAAAATAAAATGCAGTGGTCAGTACTTTCCTCACCTTCACCTGTTGCGTTGCTTGCACCTGCAGCAATCATGTGGTAAGACCAACACACTGATGTGTGCTTACCAGGAAGAATGTGATCTCAGACCCTCAAAGCTTGACTTGTTTTGGTTGGAAAAGACTTTTAAGATCGTAAAGTCCAACTGTGATCTAACTCTACCAAGTCCGGTGCTAAACCATGTTCCTTAGCACCACATCTCTGTGTATTTTAGACACTTCCAGGGGTGGTGATTCAACCACTTTCCTGAGGTGCATCTTCCAGTATTTGATAACCCTTTCAGTGAAGAAGTTTCTTTCAATATTCAATCTAAACCTCCCTTGATGCAATTTGAGGCCATTTCCTTCCATCTGATCACTTGTTACTAGGGAGAAGAGACCACTCTCTTCTCCCTCACTACACTCACCTCACTACAACCTCCTTTCAGGCAGTTGTAGAGAGCAATATGGTTTCCCCTCAGCCTCCTTTTCTCTAGGCTAAACAACCCCAGCTCCCTCAGCCACTCCTTATAACACCTGTTCCCCAGATCCTTCTTCAGCTTCATTGTCCTTCTCTGGATATGCTCTAGCACCTCAATATTTTTCTTGCAGTGTGGGCCCCAAATCTGAACACAGTACTCAAGGTGTGGCTTCACCAGTGCTGAGTACAGGGGAACACAGCTGTTCCTGCTGGTCACACTATTCCTGATACAGGTCAGGATCTTGTTGGCCTTCTTGACCACCTGAGCACACTGCTGGCTCATACTCAGCAGGCTGTTGATGAGCACCCGCAGGTCTTTCTCTGGTGGGCAGAGTTCCAGTCACTCTTTCCTGAGCCTGTTGTGTTGCACAGGGTTGGTGTGAATCAAGTGCAGGGCTTGGTACTTGGTCTTGCTAAACGTCGTGCAATTGACCTCAGCTCATTGATTCAATTTGTCAGGGTCTCTGTAGAGCCTTCCTGCCCTCAGCAGATCAACGGTCCCTCCCAATTCAGTGTCTTCCACAGACTTACTGAGTGTGCACTTCACCCCTCCATCCAGATCACTGGTAGAGGTATTAAAGAGAACTGCTCCCAGTCATAAACCCTGGGAAACACCCATTGTGGCCATCAACCAACTGGATTTAAGTCCATTCACCATGACTCTTTGGTCCTGGCCATCCAAGAAGATTTTTACACAGCTGTGTCCACTCATCCAGGTCATGAGCATCCATTTTCTCCAGGAGGGTGCTGTGAGAGACAGTGTCAATGCTTTACTAAAGCCTGGGTAAACAATATCAACAGACTTTCCTTTATCCTCTAAGCTGGTCATGGTATATATAGATGAAATGGGTGGGAGCTGCAGAAGGACCTGTCTCAAAATCTCACCCAAAAAGCAGGTGAAAAGAATGGAGAAATAGATGGGAGAGAATCAGTCTTGGAGACAGGCCCTAAGTCAAGAGGCTAGAAGCAAGAATGCTATCTATTATTTTTCCATTAATTTCTGTGCCCAGGGCTAAGCAGAAAACCTGCTTCATCTCTGTTTGCATCTCCATCTCTGATTTTTTACCGTGGGATTCTGGTCATTCTTAGTTCATTAGGTTTAATTTGCTGACCCAAAATGAAGATACTCATTTTTCATGTTGATCCTGACTTAAACTGAACAGAAACAGAAATAAGAGTGGAAATAATCTAGTTGGTCACTACAGACAATGCCAATGAACTGGTTTAGGAGAAATAGAAGGTGAGCACAGTTATGTGGCAGGTGGCCACTTAGTCAGTGTAGTCCACAAAAGGGTGAGTATCTGCGGACATATGAGCATGGACATTTATGCACCAGTGAAGAAGCAGAGATAACTGCTTTTACACTCAGCCCTTCTCACTATCTTCAGCTTTTTTGCAGGCACTGGCGCAGAGAAGCAGCTCCTGGAAAGGTTTATCTCTCTGTACAGAGCTTTGGGATGAGCCCTTCAGCCATTGGAGGGAAGGAGAAAGACCCCCTGCAACAAAGGTGAGATTCCTCTAGGGCAGGGACGGGGCAGAAGAAGCTTCTCCCTGGACAGGGGATGGAGGCAGGAGTGCCTTCTGCTCCTTACAGTTCAGTCTTCCTATGCCAGCCCTGCTCCATCTGCTGGCAAGAACAATGCCCGCCGGGATGCGAGCTCCTTCTGCAGCTTCCCCTGCACAGATTCCCTCCACGACCTCATTTCACCTACCACAAGGGTCAAGGGTGAGAAGAGCAGAGCCTTCCACAAGCAGAGGAAGAGCAACCCTTTCTGTTAGGTCACAGGATGAGGAACTGACATCCCATAACCTTCCCTCTACTCTTGCTTCTAACATGTCATCAAGGTTATGAAGGAGCAAATTAAAGTATTGTGCACCCTGTATTTGCCATCCGATCCACTGGTTGAGAGCCTGATTTTGGCGCTTGCTTGTGGTCAGTCAAGCACCAATGAAAATACCCTGCAAATACCCTGAGGCTGTGTAGCAGAACAGGATATTGCTGGGGACAGGGTGAAGTGGCAGTAACAGCTCCTGTCTTAGACCAGGAAACCACGGTGCTCATGTGAAAGGTATTCAGGAGAAACAGGAGCACTCTGGCTTTCTGGTTTGCTGCTCGGCATTTCCCAAGGTTATTGTTTTAGCATTAGCTCCATTTTACACCTTGCCTACCAGGTCTTTAAGAGGAGAGCTCTGCTCTTTTTAGAATATGGACGCAACGTGGAAAGCTTTTGGCATGTATAAGGCTGAATGGCACTGCAAACTTGACTCACTTTTCTTTGTGCAAGGAGATGCAGACTGGTTTAAGAGAGCTCCTCTGTGAAGGGCAGTGAGATTGTTAGCTCTGATATGATTGTCATTAAATGTTTTGGTTTTTTGTTTGTTTGTTTGTTTCTCTTGTCTTGCCTTCTGCTTTTGAGAAATCATCTGCATCTAGATTTTGCTTCTCTCTTCCATATGGGAAAAATAAATGGTGTTCATCTTTCTGTCATACTTACAAATGAGATCTCTTTCAGCTTTACATTAGGGGCAGTCAGGTGAATGGAGTGGGCTGAGGTTCCCCATGTCAGTCATTCCTTGGAGAGGGAAGAAAGGTAGCCAATGTCAAATCAATGTTTACAGAAAATGTAGTTTCCAGGAGATTTCCCTACTTCGATGAAACAATAAGAGGCTTAGTGCTATATTACCCACACTTCCTCTGTAGTCTGATTTTATCTGTGAATTCTTGCAAATAATAGGTGACTGAGACCAGTATTGTTCTGGGAAATATGGAGATGAAAATATTAGACAGACCTTAGTAATTTGAATGGACTTATTCATGGTGTATGTAGTTATGCAAATCTTTGCAGAGTCAGGAACCTGCTGGAATAAGTAATAATCCTGTGTTCACAAAAGCAGTTCTCTTACAGCTCCTTTTTAGTAAGAAACACAACCTCAGTCAACCAAATGCTATGGAGTTCAGAACAAAAAGAGAGAACAAACATAGCTCCACTCTTAATGCTGCACGATCCTGGGAAGAAATCCATTCCACCTCTTCTATGTCTCTGTTTTACTACAGTCATTTTTGATGTAAATCACATGCTGGTGATTAATAGATCTTCTATCAACTGAAGTCAACTGAGCTTGAACTGAAGTCAAAAGAACGTAACTATTTTTCTTTCTTTCTTTCTTTTTTTTTTTTTTTTCTTCCCCTAAACTTGCACTAAAAAGATTATTCAGAAATCTTGGAATGAAAAGTGCTAGGTCAAAACTTGCATTTTTCTAGCAAGACTATGAAAACTTACTTTTGAAATCCATATAATGTAGAATCTCAATTATCCTGGAAGACTTATCTGGGTTATGGTTTAAGTATGCTATTCATATGCTGCCAGCTTGCTCTAGAAGTTCAAGACAAGCTGCAGTGCCTTTTAAAGCAGCTAAACCCTTTCCTGGGCCAAACACATGTCCAGAAGAAGTTCAGTGGTTTGACCTGAGCAAAGAAGTCCTGCAGCTGCCCAGCAGTCCCATGCAGAGCTGGGCTGTGTCTCAGCACTACAAGCCAGGGAGCAGTGTGGGTCCTCTGTAGTTCTGGCAGGACTCTGTGTCTACCTCCCCATCACGTCCCAAGCTCTGGGAATTCTTCATTTAGGAATGTCGCCATATGACCGCACAGATCCAGCTGTGGCATGGTGCCCTGTGGAAGCTGAGAAGTCTTCATGAGTACCACCTGTCTGTGCACTAAGACTTCCTGTATCACTCCTGCATTATTTATTTTCTTTTATCTAGAACTTCTTTTCCCCCTTCACCTCAGGTAAAGGGGAGCTGTTTGTATATCCATGAGCTTAGCACCTCCTGGTCTTGGAAGGCTCCCTCAGGCTTGTCGTACGTTAATGCCGTTTACATTTTTGATGCATATGCAATTAACAAAATTTGGGCAAAGCTCTATGGCTTTGACTGCACTCTGGACAGATTTTGAATTTTGTATTCTCCATCAAGTATTGTTAAAACTTGCTACCCAGAAGGACCAATTACTAAGAGGAGATTTTACTCTGAAAGGAGAGTGTTCTGTCTTCTGCACAGTATTCCTCTTGGTATTAGAAAATCAAACATTCCCAGTTAGGCAAACAGGGCCATGCTCTGGAAAGGTTTTTTGATGGCTCTTGTGGCATTTAGTGTTCCTACTGGTCTCCCAAATTCAGGACAGCAGCAATTGTGTGAGAAAACTCACCTGTAGTTTTCAAAAGAAATTCCTGTCTTTTGGGAAGAGACACTTAAATAAAGACTGGAACACAAGGTAAAAGCTGGCCATACCGTTTAAACTCACCTTGACTAAGTCCTTCAATTCAGGCAAACATAGCTTGAGAACTCGTAGCCTGAATGGTGCAGATGAACTCAGAATAAAGCAGTACTAGTGTGAAATAGATGTCCAGCACAGGGAAGGGAGCTATACAAGTGAAGCTGCTCTGCAACAACTCCCAGTGTCGATAAGCCCTTAATTACTTTTGAAATCTCACCATTACTAAGCCATGCTTAGTAATTTCCAGAGGCCCTGAGTTTCTGGAGCAACTGGAGTATGAGATTCAATTGCATTCACTTCAGTGGAGGATACAGTTAAGCATGGGCACGTTTGGAGGCTTGAGGCTAGTCATTAACTAATTAGTGTATGAGAACATTTACATTTTCCCCGTCTGATTTTGCAAAGTTATTTGGCAATACTTGCTTATGAGCCTTTCCCCCTACCACCTTCTCAGCAGCCAAATCCCTACCAGAATCGAAGAGCAGTGCAAGTACACCAGCTTCCCCTTTTCCCTTTATGGAAAGCAAAAATACTTGCTTGTTCAATACTTACACACAAGTGTGTGTGTATTTTTTTATATATATATATATATACATATATATAAAAACAAAACCAAACCCGAAACACCAGTTATGGATTTCGGTGCGTTTGTTTATGTCACAGCCCGGCAACGCCGCCCGTCCCAGCTGGTCTGCGGGAACGGGAGCGGCAGCGGTGGGGGGGGCGTGCGCTGGTGCTGCCTCCGAACTACAAGCCCCAGAGTGCAAGGCGAGAGGCGGCTGCCGGGAAGAAGGGCAGCGAGACCCGGCGCCTTCTGGGAGTTGTATGCCCGCGGCTCCCGCCTCGCTGCTGGGCCCAGGGCTGCTTTCCAAGCACCTGTCTGTTTCGTGGGAGGCAGCGATGAGTCTGCTCGCCACCGCTCCCCTTGGGGCGTTGCAGACCAGATGCCTCCTGGCAGCCCAACTAGGAACCCGGTGGAGAAGGCAAAGGAGAAATGTAGAGGTAAGGAGCTCCTAGGATTTTCTGTGGAAGTTGGCGGAGGAGGGGAGCCGTAAAGCCTCTTGGCCCTCCTTGCCCCGTGCTTTTGGCTGGGAAGTTTTGCTGTGTTGTCCCTGGGACGCAGTGTTGGGCAAGTCATCAGGGTTGGCTTGTGGAAAGGTCTGCGGCGTTAGCGTGTGTGACCAGCTGTGCGGGTGGCTTTGTCCTGTGAGGCTGTGGTTAGAAGTGTGGCTCTTGGCCTTGGGAATAACCATGCAGTTCTACAAGAAGGTGAGGGAGGGAACCTTACTCTATAGGGACTGGGAGTTTTTCTCTAAGGAATAAAGGTCTTGCAACACCCAGCTTCTTGCTGAATTTAAGCTTGCTTTCTGTTTGGTTGGTTGGGTTTTTTGTTTGTTTTTTTTTGTTGTTTGTTTGTTTGGGTTTTTTGGTTTGTTTTGTTTTGCTTTTCCTTTTAAGTTGACCTTCCTGGATCTCAGTAGAAAGAAGTAGCCAAACACAGGTTTTGCATAAGTGTCTGCAACAGCCTTTGCTTGTGTATGTTTCCTTGTTCCAGTGTTCCTGCTGTTTGCTCAACTGGAGGCAACTGGAAATCTTGGTGTATGCTGACCAGTACAGTGAAAACCCTTGGAAATGCTTCAATTTCTTCCTTCTGCTTTATAAAACAGTGGTGGTCAAGACATCTCAGAGAGGAGAAGTGGCTTTGTGTGTTTCCTAGGTTGGGTAAAACACTCCTGAACATCGTGGCTGTGGTCCTCTGTTAAGTAGGTGCCTGGGAAACTATTCCAGCCTTGCTGTTGGTCCTTGTGCCCGATTGTGAATTTGCCAGAGAGCTTTGGGAAATAGCATGAGAGCGCTCTGCAAGCCTTCCAGGGCTGAACAACACCTGACAGCGACCTTCAGTGCTCAGGCACTGGGCTTCAATGACAGTTATACACTGATGGTCCCATCCTACAAGTAGTTTACTAATTATGCTGAAGACTGCAAATTTGCTGTTTGCATTGCTTATGGCCAGTAACACAGCTTCTCAGTTACTGCTTCTTGGGGGTAGAGCATGCAGCGGGCACACTGAAGACAGCAGAAGCAGAGTGGGAGCTTTCAGCTAAGGCTGCTGATGCAAGAGACAGTTTAAATGAGAAAGGCAGAAGGAAAGACAGAAGTCAGCTATAGTAAAGGGCTCACCTAAGAGAAGATGCAAAAAGCGGTTCTCGTTTCTGCTGGGAATTGCATTGCCCTTTAAATGGTAATAAAGTAGCTTTGCCGTGAATCCCTGCTGATACTGGCAAGTGCTGAACAGGTTTGCGCAATGAGGCAGTTCCCTCCCTGCTCAGGGGCTTGGCACCTCTGGGTCAACACGGAGGTACGGCTTTTGGGTGTGTTAGATTTGTACACTGTGGGCACCGGGGCTGCTGTCACAGGAAAATGTGGAAAGCAGAAAACTACCGAGCAGATGTCCTTCACAAATAAAGCATGCAGAAATGTTGGTTACCCACAGCTGTTAGATGTGTTGGTAAGAAGTGATGGACCCTCTGCCAATTAATCCATTACCTTAAAAACCCAGCAGCTCTAGCGGGGAGGGCTCACAGGTGCTTTTCATCTTAAATTTTCCATACATGATACAGACTTCTGGCATGCCTGAGGTTCACATTGTTTACAGCATTAGTGACACAGCTAATATGTCTACAACAGAAAGTAATTTATAGGGGCATTTGAATCTGAAAATATTCTCTGCACATTTGAGAAGCTTCCCAAATGTGAGCAGCACTAATATAAAAACTGAGGAACAAATCTGCATGCAGCCTTGCTGGTATTTCCTTGTGCAATTAACCCAACTTAACCCAGTCAGTGAGAGTCACTGCAGGACTAGCAGCTCTGTCTCCAGAGAAGTGGTGTGGCATGGCAAGGGATGCCACCAAAACCCCAGGGCAGGGCACGTGTCCAAGAAGGAGAATGGTGGAACCTTTGTTGCACTTTGTGAGCTTTATGCAAGTAACAGTCTCTCCCTCCTGGAGGGACTGTGCCAACAAAATGCAGGTCCACCTCTCTACACCTTTCCCTACCTGCCAGTCAGGCTGCGGTGCCTAAAACAGACATGGATTTTCCTGTTTACCCAACAGCAGCATGCCTCCTAAAACCCAATTGTGTTGGTTTTGTTTTCCTTTTCTTGCATCTATCAGAGGTCAAACAGTGTGATGTAGCTAATAGCATTATATTGACCCATCTCTACTGTTGCTATTAATATCTGAAGAGATTTCCAAATGCCACAGCCTCAGTGATAGTACAGTTGCCTGCTTGTTTTTCTCTTGCCAAACAGATTTGGGTATTGCATTAGCACGTCCAGTAATTCCTAGTCCAAATTTTACTCTCTGGTCATGTTAAGAAACTAGGGACCAGGTTATAGAGAAGAGAATGTAGAGGGAATAATAATTTTTGCAATGGATAGCAAGTTGATTTGCAATGTTATTTGAACAATATCCAAACAGCCTTTTTTTGGTTTTTTTTTTTTTTTCTTTAAAGAGGATGAAGTTATTTGGGGGAGGTCCTGTCTTCTTGCTGACCATCGAAGCAGAACCCATTCTTTAAAAAGGGTACATTCAGAATCCAACCCTAGAGCACAAACTACTAAATTTAAATTGCTGAGTTTTGTCATTATTACAGTTTTAGTAACTGTAAAAGACAAAAGATTGCTCTTTCCACTTTTGTGCTCTTTCCATCGTCTCCTTTTACATCAAAGGTTACCCTGAGCAATGTATAGATCTAAGTGTAGAAATACATATTGTTTATATCTTGTCAATCTATATGCTGGGAAAGAGAAACTGAATTTATATCTTTATTTCCTATCTGCTGGGACTTTTAGAGTTGAGTGTTTCAGTGTTTCCACTATAAACCCCTGTTTTCGGAGGTTTATGACAGTCTTGAAGACTGTAGCAGTCTTGAACCCTAATAGAAAGTGCGTAATGTGGCATTTCCAATACAACTGTAAGTGCACATTAAGGAGTGTAATCTTCTCAGTGTACCCACAGTGCTCCAATAAGGTTAACTGAAGTTACAAGTATTAAGAGACAAACAATATTTTACCCTTGGAGTTGGTACTTTCCATCCAGAGAGCTAGGAGCATCACACAGGGACAGAGTGCATCTATCTACACCAGACATAGAAGAATGCTGTTCCTTGCTGCACCATTAAAATGCCTCTGTGCATCTGCAGAGGCCTCTCTCAGCACTCATTTCCCTCATTTGATGCCTCACAGCTCTACAGAATTGGCCGAGGGAAACCAAGGCAAAGGTGACTGGAAGAAGCATTTTTTATCTATTGTGTGGTGGTGCTGTTGTCCTGTGTCCTATCTGTTGTTTCTGCTCTTGGCTTCTTGCTGTGCATAAATGTCAGCCTCATCTGAAATCTGTTTCCATTTAGGTTACTCCACGTGCCTTTCTGCATTCATGTGTCACTTTGCTTACAAATGTAAGGTAAATGAATTATAGTGACATCATAACATCCCACTATCTCTGTGCTATCTGAAGTAGTCCCATCTCCTTTGCCGTGCATCTGGGTAGCTGCTGGCTTCTCTAGTTAGCCTGAACTGCCACAAAGAGAGTTTCTCTTAAGAAACACACATTGAGACACCTGTCTCTCTGAGGGGCACCTCTTCCAATGCACCTAGTTTAATTTTTTTGTTGATAGCTTGTAGGATTTGGTGCTGGGCCAGAAATCTCATCATGTCATTTTGGTTGGACTATGAGTTGGACCAGGAAGAAAGTGTCTACAGTTCATGGTTGCTCTGAGTTAAAAATGAATATATTAAAATGTATTATGAGGATGAAGTGCTGCAGTTAAAAGTGGACAGCTGCCAGGGTTGCTGGCCGTGCTCATACTAAAGATGATTTATCATTGCAGTTGCTCAGTTGAGCTTATCTGACTTAATTGGCTGAAGGTAAAGAAAACAGCAGCATGTCCAGAATAGAAAGCAACTTTTAAGAATTGCCTGAAAAAACGCCTTGAGACTTAGGGAGCTTGAAGACTTTGTAATTCTTTGTGGCAAGTACAAAGCAGTCCTCTCTGGCTGTCACAGAGCCGTGGTTTTCCATGAACCTTAGCTCTGATCAGCATCCAGTAAAAAGGTAAAATATAATGGCTGAAAGTTTTGTTCCATGGTTTATTTAAAAAAAAAAAAATAAAAAAAGAAATCAGTGTAACTGGGAAGGATACATAGTTAATTTTTGCACTGGTCTACCGACAGTCAAAGGGTATACTTACCTGCTACTTGGTAGAAGGCAGCAGAAGATAGAAGGCTGGATTTACTGTGAACCTTAGGCTCAGATCCCATCTGCATTTCAGCTGTAGAAAACAAGTTAACATGAGTGTCAGCAGGGTTGAAATCTTGTTGAGGCTAAGTTCTTCTTGCTGTTTGAACCTATATGTCACATTATTTAGTCTTCCACTTAACCTCTTTTCTCATGGCTAACAGATCAACTTATTGAGTTCACACCCTGTTGCAAGTATTGCTAACTTCAAGTGTTCAGAAATCACAGATGTACTCTCATATTCATGACACTGCAGGATGGTCATGGATTTTTTTTTTTTAAGTGAGCAATTAAAATACTTTAATTGGCATTTTAGCCCTTATCCTTTGAGTTTCACAGCTTTGGAACTTTTCACAGCTTTGGAACTTCTTCTTTTTTTTTTTTCTCTTCTCCTTGCTTTGAGGACTTGACCATCTTTGTCTCCAGTAAAACCTGTGTTTGTCACAATTACACAAATGAAGAACTAGTGCTTCATTGAAAACCTAAACTAAGCCAAGGCTCTTAGTAAGAACTTGGAAATTCTGGTCTAGTGATTGTGTAATTATGTTTTTTCACTTTTTTCTGCTCACTCATCAGTTATGAATATCTGTATTACAACATATCTGCTGACAATGAGAAAGCTGACAGGATTTCTGATTTGGTGAATTAGTGTACAAGTGGTCAGCAGAAAAGACTGCAGCAAAAAAGCAATGAATGGGAGAGCACAAAAGGCTGGGCTAGATTAAAGCCATCCATATGTTACATGTGCTCTTGTGCAGTGTGTAAGGGGCTGCAATTTGCATGTCAGTTATCTGGGTTTCCTTTCATATAGCTAAGAAGGCCTTTGGGAATATTTGGCATGAATCTACCAAGAATTATTCATTATAGGATGCATAAATTTAGGCAGTGAAGAACCTCTGGATAGGGACAGGAGTGTAGATAAAGCTTTTATATGTACTTTATATTGTCCCTGCCTTGGCCCCATAGTGTGAAGCTCCTCCTGTCATGACTCTGTTTCAGTGCCCCACACATTTTTGGGTTCTCACTGCTATCAGAAAACATCCAACATGGTTATTCACAGTGCAGTGTTATTGTAATTTTGAAATACTTATCATGGGAAACATTTCAAGAGACGCAAAAGGGCGCCAGCTCCCCCCAGTCTGCCTACAGGAGTCAGAGCACCATTAGCAAACCCTGAACCTGATGTTCTCCAGGAGAACCTTCTGGTGTTCTGTGGAAGGATGCTTTTGCATCCTAAAAACAGATGCTTTAAATAATTTTTGAAGAACTGGGAAAGACTGAGAGACCTTGGGCTGTTTAGTCTGGGGAAGAGAATGCTGAGAGAGGACCTTATCAGTGCCTACAAATATCTGAAGGGTGGTTGTCAGGAGGATGAAGGCAGTCTCGTTTTAGTGATACCTAGTTCCAGGATGAGAGGCAATGGACATAAACTCAATCACAGGAAATTGCATCTCAATGTGAGCAAAATCTTCTTTACTTTGAGTGTGATGGAGCACTGAAACAGGCTGCCGGGACAGGTTGTGGAGTCGTCTTCTCTAGAGAGCTTCAAAACCCACCCAGACCCATTCCTGTGTGATCTGCCCTAAGCTGTAGGGCTTTTCTGGGTGGTCTAGCCTCAGTACTGAGGTTGTCAGGTCCTGAGGGCACCAATAGATCTTAATTGTCCTGACTGGCACCGCCTGAGACACCCCAGTTACACATTCTGCCTATGGGCCCAGAAGCCCTACTGAATGTTGAGTTTGGGAGTGACCTCTTGAATAATCCTGATCCTGCCTTACCCCTTGCTGTATTGATGAATCCAGTTAGTGCCTCCCATGTTCAGTCTGCTGGGCTTGTTCTCCTTGGTGAGAGGTAGTTTACATGGGGGTTGTCTCCTTGCTCTGGCATCCCATCTCCAGGCCACGTGCACAAGCTGCCGATGGTCTGTATTAGTAATCTGCTGCTTTGGACAGAGGAACTGAGCATCATGTTTATCCAGCTTTTGGCTTGTCCTTTTCACAGGCAGATTATGGGGTGGCTATCTGTGCTTGTTCTACAATGGCATAATCAGATCTATCTCTTCATGGCTGCTATTCTCCCCTTTGTCCTTTCTGTTTGTTCTTCAACTCCCCTTCTCCCATCAGGGTGACTCAAAGGATGCCATGGACAGAGTTTCTCCAACTGGCAGTCCAGGAGCCATTGCACTACTCTGTGTAAGGCCAATTGCTATGGCTAATTGCCTCTGAGGAGCGTGCCCCACTTTAAAGGAGAGTGTGTGTAATCATTCTCTAAAGAAATCTCCTTGTATCACGTTGAAAGGATTCCACACTACAAAATTATAGAACTGCAAAATGGAGAGGTAAGATGGGGAATGTACCATCTAGAGATAGCACATTCAGCAATCAAAATATTTCCATTAATTGAGGAAAACCACCAGTCTACCTATTCCTATTTGCAAAATGGTGAAAAGAACTGGGCTTTATATGTTTTAGTGTTAATCCCACAAGCTAATGGATGAAAGAGAAGTTGATAAGCACAGTTTAATTAATTAATCTATAGAACAAAGTGCTTCTGTTAAGTTTTTCACAGTTTTTTTTGGCTTGTGGTCCAGCACTGAAACAGTTTGGAAAATTTAAGACTTGAATTTGCTATCTAGAGTAGCTTTTCAGTCTAACAAAGAAGCTTAGGTATCTTTCATGTTGTTTAAAAACTGAACTTCACAGAAGAAATGATAACTTAACAATTCTTACCATGGTATTGTTACAAAGACAAGCATTTATATGGCTCTCTGCAACTACAGGACTAGTCTAGGCAGGGTTCTTTGACTTCTGACTGCTGCCAATGTGGAGCTATTGATCCATGAATGTAAGTCCTTACTTATTTCAAGTCAAGTTTATAAAACAATGCAATTCTAGGTTTGCTTAAATCCATCAATGTTTCTAGAGTAACTTACAGAAATATAAACAAGTTACTAATTGTATAATAAAGTCCATTTGCTTAGAAATGCCTGGCCATGGGCTTCAGATGTTACTTTAATTTCTGCTCTCTCTGGATTTTCACTGGGGCTGTAAGATCTTAATGCCACTATTAGAAAAGGTAATTTTATTTTAGAAACTCATTCCAAGCTCTCACAGCAAGAGGAAGAAACTTTCATTCCTTTTGACCACAAAATCTGTGCTATTTCTAAGTGGAGTTCTTTGAAATAACTAGGATATCTCACAGCTTGTTGCTTTAGAGGTGACTTAGTACAGCAGCACTACATTTAGTTAGCATAATGAGTTTTTTAGCCCCATTGATATTGACCGAGTTTGAAGTATAAGCTTTTAGTCAACTAAGATTAAATCTCTTAGCAAACCACAAGTTTGCATCATATTTTAACTTTCCCACATTTTTTAAGCTGGGTGCCTGTTTTGTGAGAAGCATTTAGGTTAATATAACCAGGTTTTGACTTGGCAGAACAATTTAAGTACTAAAGCGTGTCCTCCTGTTTCTCGGCAGGAGGTGTCATGAAAACAGCTTCTCAGCATGGGTTCACTGCTACTGTCTTAGCTTTTCGAGGTCCAGTTCATTGGAGTGATCATAGAATCACAGAATAGTTTGGAATGAGAAAGACCTCAAAGATCATCTAGTTCCAGCCTCTCTGTCATGTGCAGGGACACCTTCTACTAGATCGAGTTGCTGAAAACCCCATCCAACCTGTCCTTGAACACTTCCAGGGGTGGGGCATCTGCAACTTCTCTGGGCAACACGTTCCAGTGCTTCACCTCCCTCACAGTGAAGAATGCCTCCCTTACACCTAACATAGGTTGACCTCTTTCAGTTTAAAGCTGTTATCCTTTTTCCTGTTGCTACATGCCCTTATAAAAAGTCCCTTTCCAGTTTTCCTCTAGGCCTCCTTTAGGTACTGTAATGCCTCTATAAGGTCTTCCTGAAGCCTTCTCTTCTGCAGGCTCAACAACCCCAACTCCCTCAACCTGTCTTTGTAGAAGAGATGTTCCACATCCCTGGTGGTCTTTGTGGTCCCTTTCTGGACTTGCTCCATCTGGTCCACATCCTTATGTGGGGATTTGAGAGCTGGACACAGCACTCTTCTGAGCCCCTCACTTTTAGTAAAGAAAAGGTAGAGAATCACCTCCTGCAAACTGGTAGTCATGCTGCTTTTGATATGGGTTTTTATGTTGCTTGGATTTTTTTTTTTGTTTGTTTTTTTAAATATATTCTTTCAAGGTGGTTTAAGAATCTTCCACAACTCCAAGGTATCATTATGGTTCTCCCATTCATTTTGAATCCAGAGGAAGATCTGTATAAGTGTAGTCCAATAACTTCATGGTCTGTCTGCTAAACAGATTGTTAGTTTATCATGCAGGTGTACAAAATCATCTGATTAATCTGCTGCTTCAGTCTTAAACCAGGATAGTAATAATGAAATCACAGACAGCCTCTGTAAATCTCTATTGCAATACTGTTCCTAGTCCTTTGGCTACTAAGGTTGTTTTAAATATAAAAAAATCCCTCTATGAAATATGTCTTTGATCTCTTTGATTGGTATGTCTTAAACATATTAAGAATTCATTTTGGCTTTGGAAGAGTTTTTGTCTTTAAGATAAATTAACATCATATATATTAACAGCTTTGTATGTGGGTTTTGTTAAAACTTATACATAAATGAATTTCTGATTAAACTAATTTTTAAAGCTGTTCTCTGGTGTTTCATTTACAGTATTTTGTGGGTAAGATGTCTATATAACAGATTTTTTTTTTTGATCTGAAGACTACTTTACAAATTTCTATAAAGGTGAATTGCTATAAGATTAAAACTTAACACCTTCCTAGACTTCCTTCATCTAGCATAAAGTTGATGTGGTTCAACCTTAATTAGATTATTGTAGACCTAAAACATACAAGGTAGAATAGCATAAGAGGAGTTGAATTTGGTCATTAGCAGGAGTGCATGGTTAGTCCAGCTGGTGTAGTTATTAGCCTGTAAAATACATGAGATATTTTCCAGTTGATATCCTTTGAAGACAGGTCAACATTCTTAACACAATTTAGGTCTACTGAGAAGAAAATCTTGCTTTTTAATAAGATGTATATTTAATGTCAGAAGGATACTTGTGTATGTCAAGCATTGCCACACTTTTATATATTTTGAAGTTGAAATTAATTGTTTTGGAAGAGCATTTACAGAAAATATTCTTGGAGGCATAGCCAACAGGGCTTTAAGGCATGAATGCTTCCTGGAAAACCTGGGTTGTCTGGATACCAGTTTGGTTTTTTTTCTTTTTCAACTGAGGAACAGTTCAAATTCTCAGACTCCTAATGCTGTAATGTACTTCCTTTTTAAACCTTTACTGCTATGAACATCTATGCAGGCTGAAGCTTTGGGTGTTAGGAATTGAACAGCTTCTATCTTCCAGGTGTACTGCTTGCTGAGGAACACCAAGACTACAGTCAGAGCAAGGTTATGAAATGGAGGATGAGATGGTGTCTTTAGTGTAGGTTTATGTTGAACATCTTTTTGTTGGCGGTTTTGAAGTTAGTGATGAACAAGGTGGTGATCTGTGGAATTTGCTTGCTATGGAAGAGCTCAGGTGACACCATGCCAAGGAGTGGTGAACCTTGGCAGAGGCAATCTTAGTGAAGCTTTTTGGAAGCAAATGCAGATGGTGCTGCTGCTCATAGCCGTCTGACAGGAAAAGGCTGTCTTCTTCTACAGCTTGTCTCTAGCTTCCTCCAGCATGCAGTTAATGAGGGCTTTGTGTCTGCAGTTCTTTGAAACCATCCTCATAATCAGCCTGACTTAACTAGTTAGTTAGGATGGTGTTTCTCATGTGAAGGACCTGTAAAGTGAGGTGTGGGACTGGTAGGCAGCCTGTTACCATTGCTATCTGCATTCCTGACCCTTTGCCCCTGCTCCACAAAGAAAAATCCATCATGTTGATTTCTGTGACTCTTCATGAAGCTGAGATGCTTAACTCTGGGATGGTAACTGCGAGTGTATGGTTCTGTGGTTGAGTAGTGAGGAGTGTACCAGGTGGGTTTTAGAGTCAGTGCTGCATGCCACCTTTCTTAATGGCTGGAGGCACCGAGTTCAAACCCTTCAGCAAGAAGCAGGTGCTGAAGCTTAAAAATGAAACAAAAAGAAAATCTCAGCATTGACAACAGAAATGATGGTGGTTGCCGTTAGCTTGATTATGTGTTCTTTTCCAAATTGGATGCTGATGTGCTATTTTCTCTATAATGCATGTGTTTAAGAGCTGTTCATCCTACCTGCCTCTCACTGTGACTGGGAAAAGGCTTCTTAAAAAGTAAGTGAGATCTGTAACTGATTCTGTGTTTGCCTCTGTGAGTTTTGCCATTGAGTATAATAGGAGGGCATCGGTCCTCTACATGCACGAAAATGTCCTTTAGTTAAAAAACCAAATTAAAGCACAGTGAAATCAGAATGTTGTTTCTTATCTTAGACTCATAGAATCATAGAATGGTAAGGTTGGAAGGGACCTCAAGGATCATCTAGTTCCAACCCCCTGCCGTAGGCAGGGACACCTCCCACTAGTACAGCTCACTCAAGGCCTTGTCCAGCCTGGCCTTGAACAGCTCCAGGGAGGGAGCAGCCACAACCTCCCTGGGCAACCTGTTCTAGTGCCTCACCACCCTCACTGTAAACAACTTCCTCCTGACATCTAGTCTAAATCTTTCCTCTGCCAGTTTAAACCCATTGCCCCTAGTCCTGTCATTACAAGACCTTGTCAATAGTCCCTCCCCAGCCTTCCTGTAGGCCCCCTTCAGATACTGGAAGGCTAATCTTCTGCAGTTGTGGTGACTGCTTTAGTGTTTTGAATAGAATTTGATGCTATGGATATTTTATTTTTATTGTTTTTTCTTGAAGTCAGATGGGATTAGGTACTGATTGGGATTGGCTTGTACCCACTGATTGATTCCTTGTGTCAGTGGTCTTGAATCTTGTTGCAGTTGCCCTGGGAGAACTTGACAGCAGCAGGAAACTGTCGGAACTGTCACTGACCCGGAATAGCAATAGCACTGTTAATACAATAAGCAAGGTTTTCTGTGAACTGCTGTGCAATTCTGTGGAGCTGATGAGCTGGTTAACACCTTTTACTTACTCTGCAAGTATCTGAGGCTGGGAGGGAATTAATGCAGTTGTGAAGCACAGAGAACCAAAATAGCAGTGATTCAGTTAGAGTAGAGCCATATCTTCTTAAAATTAAACTCCATTGTGTTAGAGACTTTACTTCTTTGATACCTATATTATTAACTTCTCTGATAAGAGCAGGAAATGTAATACAGTGATATTGGAGAAACCTTGCACATTAGATCTGAGCTTTTACCTTGGGGTTGTAGGAGAAGAAACCACTTTTCATCTGGCGTGTTATGGGAATCAGATGTTGCAGGATATCTGTTTCTCAAGGTTATCATATAATTCACAAACTTAGTTTTTTAGGTAGTTTTGATTTCCTTAACTTTCAAATAGGTTGTTTGGAACAGGTGGGAAAGCTGCACTACTTATGTAAGTATTTCTAGTTTAATAAGTAGCAGATTATGCTGGCCAGTTGAGGGAATTTTGTCATGGGCAAGAGTGTTTACTTGCAAACTGCTGCTGTTGTAAACTTGAAGATTTTTTTGATAATGGCACTTTTGTATTGTTGTGTGTGGCAGGTTGGTGGTCTTCTCTTACAGAAGTGCTTCAAGGTTTGATTCCTGGTTAACCTTTCTGATTGGACCGGATCGGACTCTTGAAACAGGATTGAGATTTGCAGGCAGGAGATTATGAAAGAAAACAGAGAAATCATAAATTACAGACACAGCATTTTCTGAACTGCAGCCAAAACTTGGCCATTTATGTGTTTATGGAAATGTGACAGCCTGACTGTGCAACAATGCAGTTAGTAGGTGTGGCCATATTGATTCTAACCCTGATGCTGGAAATCTTAAATCATAGAATCAGTCAGAGTTGGAAGGGATCACAAGGATCATCTAGTTCCAACCCCTCTGCCATGGGCAGGGACATCCTACCCTAGATCAGGCTGGCCAGAGCCTCATCCTGCCTGGCCTTAAACACCTCCAGGGATGGGCCCTCAACCACCTCCCTGGGCAACCCATGCCAGGCTCCCACCACTCTCATGCTGAAGAACTTCCTCCTCATGTTCAGTCTGAATCTCCCCACCTTCAGCTTTGCTCCATTCCCCCATGTCCTGTCACTACCCATAGCCTAAGAAGTCCCTCCCCAGCTTTTTTTTGTAGGCCCCCTTCAGATACTGGAAGGCCACGAGAAGGTCACCTGGGAGCCTCCTCTTCTCCAGACTGAACAGCCCCAATTCTTTCAGTCTGTCCTCACAGCAGAGGTACTGCAACCCTCTGAGCATTCTCGTGGCCCTTGTCTGGACATGCTCCAGCGTGTCCACATCCCTCTTGTACTAGGGGCTCCAGAACTGGATGCAGTACTCCAGATGGGGTCTCACCAGAGCAGAGTAGAGGGGGAGAATCATCTCCCTTGACCTGCTGGCCACACTGTAGATAATATAATATAGTGCAGGGCTAGCCAAAGTATCTCCAGAAAGGCTAGTTAACAGTATCTCCAAGGGGAACACTTCATTGAGCCAAGAAAATTTGGTGTAGTACTCATGGACCTGAAATGGAGCCAAAGAGTGCTGTGTGGACCATGCAGTGTGACAGATGCTGACTTATGGACCCTGGTACTACAGTTGGGTTTTTCAGGTGATAAGTTTTTGCTTCTACACCTGTGTTCTAGCAATCACATTAGAAGAGCTGTCCGCTAATTCCTCCTTTCAGTTGTGATAATTTAAAGTTTGCTTTCTTCCATTTGTTTCAAATGTAACCATTTTGGAGAATGAATTACCAATTACCAATGAAATTTTATGTTGCAGAAATGCTTTATATTTGTTGCTTCAGAGAATGCCACTTTTGTATGCCAGGACACCCCAAAAGGGTCTTTATATTCTTTCACATCCTGTACCATACTCAGGCTCTCTCCCCCTCATTTTTCCCCCATACTTTCCCCAGTTTCCCATACTTGGTGTCTAAAAACCTTTTCAATAACATTGATGTCTCAAGTGGTGAGTATGTAAATATTTACTGGCATGACAGTCAACAATAGTGGGATGGGGAATATTACTACATCATACTGCTCAGGGAGCCTTCAAGTTCTCTCTCAGTGTGCAGTCGATGAGAACAGGAAAGGTTTGCAGTCCGTACTTGACTTGATGTGGCTTTGTTCTCTTGGTTCCTGTTTCCTTGCAGTTGTCATTCATATAGCTCTGGAAGGCTTTATCAGCTCTTGTGGAGACTTTCCCCTGCGCACACCACTCAAGGCTGGAGCTGTAGTGGAAAAAAATGGAGCCTGTAGATCTCCTGGCATTTTCCTCTGTAGAAATGAATAGTACCACAGTCACCCTGGCTTTACTGGTGATCTTCCTAGTCCTGCTCTATGGGTAAGTGATAATAGTGATAGAAGCTGCATATCAGACAGAAAGCCTGCTGAAGTTCCCCCAATATCTGTAAGGTCTTCTATTCACAAGGGGAAATAGGAAGGTAACTGGCTAGAAGGGACACAGAAGGGGAGATGGTTTGGCTGTAGAGGCTGAAATAACTACAAAACTCATGATGCTGGTAGGAAAATACTCTCAATATGTTTAAGTATTTTACCAACAAACTGCTAACAAAAGTTGTTTACAAAATTAAATTACTGTTGGTTTCTTATTAATTTGCTAGGCGGCAGGAACACTGGTGCTGGTCAGAAAGAAACCAAGTACTTGTTGGACCTCTTCTCTGCAGTATTCTGCACACTTGTCCATTATCAGGTTTCTTGGCTGAAGTGTACAGATGCTTTGACATCTGCTTGAATTTCCTCTCTTGTTCTTTCCACGCTGAGGAGTGGGCACAAATCAGATTAACAACAGCTCTAATGGTTAGCACAGTAAGCATTGTAGTGAGCTGTGCCGAAATGAAAAAAAGGACAAACCCACCTCTCCCAGGTAATTTATGTCAGACATTAAATTAGCTCAACTGGGGGTGCTTTTGTGACTGTTTTTATTGGAATGTCTCTTCAAATCCTGCCTTCCAGTCAATCAGTGTTTTTTCTCATTTGTTCATCTGATCATGAAGAATTTTCAGGGATGGAGGTAGCAAAAGAACCTCTGACAAAAACCTAATACTTATTTAGAAGAAAATAGTGATGGCACCATAAATTTAGCACAATTGTTGTAGTAATGTAAATCATAGATCATTTCTGCACTTACTTATTCTTTCTTTGTCCCTGATGAGCTTTGTTCAGTTTCATTCCATGGCAAGGAATGGTCTAGAGTGACTAAAAAAAGGACAAGTTGAGCCCATGTTTGATGTGTGTTGTCATATCAAGGGTGAGCAAGCCTGATTTCTTAATAAGATCTGCCCAAATCATCACAAACACCCAAGTCCTACTTTCTTTTGATTTTTTGTTGGGAAAAAGGATGGCAGCACTAGGTCTTTCAGTAAAACCATGCTGTTTGGCTGCTGACCTGTGCATCCCTTTGAGGTAAAGGGGATGAGAGGGGGGGCACATGCACATCCATAGTTCAGAAAGACAGCAGATTGACTGGTGAGATCTGCCTTTCTGTAAGTGGGTGGAAAGAACTTGATGCTTCCATGTAATTCGTGTCAAGATGTGCTGAGGTCTCTGAAGGCACAGAACTGCTCTGTGTAAATGTAGCCTTGTTCTAGTGCATGCTTCTCTAGAGCTTTATTTTCTGGTTCAGTTTAAGGAAGGATGTGCCTCCCTTGAAGCAAAGATATGATAGTTTAGTGCAGAATTAGGTCTTGCCATAAACAAACCTAGCTCTAAATTCAAACTCAAGTCACAGTGAAACCAGGCTCCTGGCTGTGGACAGTCAGCTACTGAGCTGAGTGCCTACCACACAAGTTTCAAAACATCCCATTTAGGAGTGAGGTGGGAGATTGCCTTCCAGTAGAGATACCCCATTTAGTGTTTCTCCTTTTCTAGCTGTGAAGGCATCAAGTAAAGGAAACTGGAGTTCTATATGGGAAAGCATTTTATATTTTTACTTACCAATGGTTATTACCAACCAATCCTGTTGATCTGCAGATGCAGGTTGATTTTAAGTAGCTTATTAAATACAGATGCCTATAGGTCACACTTTTAATGAGAAGCTAGTGTTTCTTAAACTTGCAATGAAATATGCTAGGCAACATCTGGGGGCTATTAGTAGGTTTGCTTGGTGGCTAAGCTATTCAGATCCATTTATTTCAGTGAATGCAGTGGCTGAACCTGTAAGGTTAATGGCTTGAAGCATATCTGCAAGTTCATTGGTTGTTGTTCAAACCTGTCAACCTATTCTTTTGAGAGTCTATTTTTTATAAAGTTTTTTTGTACTGCATGTCTGTTTAAATACAGGAGTAAAGCCCAATGCAGGCTTACACCTTCCTTTATTCGTGGCTGAAACCTTGGGTTAAAGAATTATTTAAAGAACCTGTAAAGGGTTGTGACTAGAAATAAAGTTCTCTAATCCTGGAGAAAGTTTTTGTTACAATCATGTTCTGTACCCAATTGTCTGACTCTTCTAAGAGTCAGAAAACACAGAATTTATGTATGACAGGAGTAAAAAGTAATTATAAAGTAATAATCCTTTGATGCATTCATTCTAGCTGTATTCTCATTTTTTAATAAGTTTAATATTTGCTGTTGTAAATTTTGTTGTGGTGGTTGCTTGTAATTGATTTGAGTCATATGTTGTCAACTGTTGTGTGAACACAAGGAATAGGCAGTTTGTCCATCTCATTGACTGCAAAAGAGTTACATGCTAAGCAGAAAACTGGGGAAGAAGAGAGTCAACAGACCTAATGCACACTAGAATAGCAACATGGTGATGGCAGTTGTTGAGCCGTTTCCTTAGCGCGATTTTTGTGGATCAGGGTACTAGGTGGTGTAAATGGCAGCCTTGAGCTGCTGCCTGCTGGCTCAGCCTCAGTCACTGTTCGCATGTGTATTGTAAGGCCAGCTGTGATTTTTCACAGTTCAGCTGGCAGGTGGTATCTTGCTGAGTTGTGATAAGACCAATCTCTTTGCATTTTTGGGTAAGGTGAGGTCATATGAAACATGTATTGATTGGGAAAGGGAGGAGAAGCTGTAGCTGTGTAAAAATAAACTTCTAGAGAAGAGGAGGAAAGTTGGAGGATTTGCTCTCAGTAGGTCAGAATGTCTTGCTGGCCTCATTATCATGGATTCTTTGATAGCTGTTGCTGCCTCACTACAATTGTGACAGACAATGGATATTTTGGCTACCGCAAAAAGGCATGGTATGGCTAAATACAAAAAGTTCATTAATACCAGTGGCACAACACTGAGAGCTCTTAGAAAATCTCTTGTCCGTGTCCCTCCCACCTTCTGCAATTTCTGCTAGCCAAACTGATTACCAGAGCAGTCTGTTTTCAGAGAACTTTCTTTCTCAATTGCAAGGACTGCTGCCTCTCTTGGCCAAATCTTTGCAAATCTTAGTTTTGGTTTGGTTGTGGTTTGGGTGTTTTTTGGGTTTTTTTGGTTTTTTTTCATGCATGAAACCAAACACTTAAGGGAGGAATGAGGTTAGCATTTACAAATCCCAGTGATATTTTCTATTGAATAATACAGTAACGTATCTGTGCAACATCCTTTTCATTTCAAACATACCCTGGGTTGGGCATCCCATGCTTGGTTGTGGCTGCAAACATTGCTTTGTATCTTTCATTTTGCTGTCTGGGAACATGTTTGATAAACTGAAAGCAGGAGTTTATCTTGCTTTAAAGTTTAATGTACCATAAGCTTAGCATTATGAAGCAGCTGTCATAGCATTCAGATACTTGTGTTCAAACTGGATTATCAACTCCCTGTCTAAACAAACCTGGGTTTTTTTAGAAGCATGGAGGTTGGATGGGAGGTGTTTGTTTATGTTTGTAAGATATACCTCTAATTGCATGCTTTCAAACATAGCAAAACATAGACTAGCAGTGTTCTTGTCTGTTTCTGAAAAGGTAAATCATTCAGAAAAATGCTATTTTACATTGAAGTAATATTAATGATCACTTGTGTTGCACAAATGTATCGAGAGAGTGAGAAGTTTGGATTCCGCTGGTCTAAGTACTGTCCATCCATTGCCTAAGGAGTCAGTCCTAGTCCAAAACATTTACTCTCTCTGATCAAAATGAATGAAAGCTAAACAACATATATATTTTTTTTCCTCCCTGGCCTTAAGCCTAAGCATTTGCATATACTTAGATGCAGGAAATACTTAGATATGGAGGACAACACATATCAGAGTTCATGAATTGGTACTATACCAGAACACGTCAGAAGTTAATCTCTGGACAGGTAGTGTTTTGAGACATATAACCTTCATGCTATTGCTTGTGTGACACTACTTTGTGGTTTTGGAAAGGGCTCTGAAAAAGAAAGCTTAGAGATAATCTGTCTCATAATAAAACTACATTCTGGTTTTGCAGAACCTTTTTATTTGGGCTTGAGTTAGGCAAAACTGAGGTAAGATAGATCTCAGGTAATGTGTTTTATTTTTCCAACTAGATGCCAACTACAACTAGATTTTGCTCCATTTTTTGTTTCTCTGAGAATCAGTGTTTACCAAAGAGGTCTCATTGCTAGAGCAGTGGTCTGAAGTTATGGTCCCTGATGAGTCATCCCCTAATTCAACCCTTTAGCTTCTCAGTTTTCTGTGAACTCTGCATTTGATTTACAGGAACAGAACACAGAGAAGTTTTGGTTGATTTTTGTGTGTGTGTGTATTCTGTTAACTCCAGCTGTTTGGGTGTTTTGTTTTTTCCTTCCTAAGATGGCCATTATGTCTGCAGAAGTCATTCTGCTTCCCTCCTCTTCATTCAAACGTCCCATTATGAACGCTAGGAGGATCTGACTCAACAGGAAACGAGAGCAAGCTGCTGTTTATTACAGAAAAAAACTAACATAATCTGAATTGTCTTTGTCATGCAGTTTTACATCAAGCAAATCTGGAATTCCCACTAATGTGTCAAACATAATTTGATCCCACAGCTGTGCACTATATGGCCTCGTCTTTGGATTAAATCAAGCATCTCTAGGTGAGCCTGAGAAGAAACAGAGTAAACTACCGAATTATAATTTGGAGAAGTGCCATGCCACAAATGGCTAAATACTTGATTTCTCTGAAAACAAAGTAGATTTGATCATCCAGAATGAAGTTCTGATTATGTTACTTTTAGTTAAACAACCATTTTTATTTTTTTTTTTTCTTGAGGAGGTTGGGGAGGGGGGGAGAGGTAGAACAGGTTATTTTTGGTCACTGCTTGTTCAGCTTCAGAGTTGCATTATTTGAGATGTCCGCAGAGGCTGTTGTAACACCTTGGTTATCCTGAGAAGTGTAGCTCAGCATCTAGTGCTGTATAGCTGGTTTTACTTGCACTTGACTCAGAGGCCTGTTCCTTCCTCCTGGTCTTTGTTTTTTCCTAAACTTTTTCAGACCTCTCCCCATAAAATCCCATAAGCACAGGTTGTTTTTTATACATGGAGATTATAGCATTAATAGTATGTTAAGGTAGACCTACAGGGTTAGGTTATCTTTCCTTCATGAAACAAGTAAATATAGTTATTTTCTGGCAATGTCTCCGTATCTGGTGTCCTGTGGAGCATGCTGCAAAGCTGGTTGATGCTCCTTAGTGCTGCCAGGCAAACAGAAGCTGGCCACAGCCCTCGAGCAATCCCAATTTTGCTTTCCATTCCTGCAGGGGTTGGAATGGACTGGTTGGGGTCAGGACTGGGTTGCACAGGCAGGAGAGATTGGCAAGGAAGGGAATTAGTTAAGCTTCATCATCAGGCAGGTTCTGCCTGGGAGTCTTCTTTGCAACTTTCACTTCTGGTCTACCACTTTGATTTTTAAGTTACTGTTTGCTTTTTGATTTGGGGCAGGTTACTCTCTTTATCTTGGGGATCTTGCAAAGTAATTTTGGGTGCTCTAAATTAGCTTTTAGCAGCTCCTGCCTCCATTTACTACTGTATTAGGAACCCAAGGAACTTAACACACTGCTGTTGGTGCACTAAATGGAATTGAAGTTAGATGATGAAAGAAGGCAATGTTATCAACCTCCTTGAAGAGGAGGCTCTGCCTGTATGATCAGTGGGGCACTCCATCCCATTGCACAGGGGCTGTCCCTTACTGTGTCTGTGCATTTAATTGCCAGACTCAGAGGGGTCTCTCAGGACTGCTGTAATTCCTCTGAACAGTGCCATGAGCTCTGCTGTCCCATAAACCCCAGGGGAGCACATTGGCAGTTCCTGTGACTACCCTGCACTGGGGTGCCTAATTTTGCATCCTTACGTGCTCCAAGGGGCATGGACCTGTCACTCCACGTCTTTCAGATAGCAGACCAAGTGTCTTGAGAGCCTGACTGTGCTCCTTAAATGAAAAGTTAAATCAACAGGCAATTTTGGCATGTGAAACTTCTTCAGAGTGTGAAGTGAATCTATGCTCTCCCTTCTACAGTCTCCTTAGACACTGTTGTCATCATTAGAAGAAAGTTTCCTGTATTAATCTTCACTCTTTATGTCTTTGCATCAGACTTCATCAATATCTGTTTGATATGTTTTGTCCTCATTGCTGGCTCATCAGTAGCCTTTGATTGCAATGCCTTTCTTTTCTGTAGGAAAGTTCTATACAAAGTTTAATGGAGCTGTCTGAAAACTAAATATAAAATACTGACACTTTATTGAAAGATTGGTGTTTTTTTAATCAGTTCCCCTTGATGTACTCAAAACCCTTATATGGATTTTTTTTAATCCGTTATCTCCTAGGTTTGTTTTTGGCTTTTTTTCCCCATTGAAAATAAAGTTTACTGTTCCATGAGCTCAGTGTGTGCTAACTGCTGAGAAACAGCTAGCAGAAAGAGCTTGAGGTGTTTTCTGACTTGGGTCACTTTCATAGGCATGGTGGAGGAACCTCGAGAAAATGGAGTTCACTGTCTTTTCATTCCCTTGCTGTATGAAATGTTGCTTATACTAGTGACAATTTCTTTTGAATTATTCTTGTCTACTTTACATGTATTTTCTGTGGCTGGAGTGGTTGTGCAGGTCAGTAGAGGATACTAGAGTTATAAAGCAAGGGTCATCTAGCATCTGGTAAATTCTTCCTACTCATTCCTCTGATAGTTTCTTCCCTGGCCAGCTGCTTCTTTCATGGTTCTGCAGAACCTGTGGAGTTGGTAGGGGAGATTATTAAGGTAGCAATAAACAAAGAAAAGGGCAGAATCTGTTATATTGGTTTTGTTTTGTGACTAGGAAAAAGAAGCTTGATGTCCATCAATAGCTGGAGAAAGGCTGAGAGGAATGGGTGGGAACAGAAAGATATGTATGACTCTATGCATTTGAAGTGGGATGTTACAGATTAAGGTCAAGTATGTTTGGGAAAGTTGAGACTGAGGGAAAGGAACCGAAATGAGATGTATGTTGCGAGCAGGATATGCAGCAGTGGCTGTATGCTTGTGTTGACAAAGTGAAGTCTGCTTCTTTAGGAAGAATAGTTTCTTTCAGCTAGTAGAAACCCTGTGATTCTTGTTAGGAGTGGAGTGGTACAGGAAGGAGGAAAAGGCAGTGGAGTTTAGAGGAGATGGTTAATCGGTAACTGTATGGTCAGAAGCTCCTGTGTATGCTCTTGGATGAGAACTATTGGCAGAGTTTTGAACCTGTAACCCTGCATATTCTTTTAACTTATTCAGTAGCAATAAATCCAATGCTGTCTGTGCATGCATGTTTGTGGTTTCTCATCCAAAAAGCTCCAAAGAGCTTTTATGTAAACACTCTCTCAGTAGAGCTATTACAAGATGAAGAGGTCATCAAGGCACACGGTTTGAAATGTGGGAAAGACATGAAATACAACCACCCTGGGAGAGTAGAGAGCAGCTTAAGGAACTCAATGTGTTGCATGCTAGCATGAGGGACAGAGACTGTTGGTGGTCAAGAATGCAAGGGCCTTCTTTCAGCTCTTAAAATATCAGTGTGATCCTTTTGCTCTCTGAACACTTTAACAAACTTCAGTTTTAAGATTTTCTGAAATACTCATCATGAGTTGAGATGCAATCTCTCCAAGAGAGGTCTTGGTATAGGCATCATGGTAGGAAAACTGAGAAGCTGTTTGCATAACAATGCATTTCAGCATGTATGCCACTGATGTTGCAGATTGCTTAATGTCTCTGAAAGTTATGATATATTGTACCCAGCATGGGACTCTGGGTTGCCCAAATATTTACTTAGTAGCCAGACAGACCAGAGCTCTGGCCACACAGCTTTAAGAAGAGCAAGAGCATCTTGGTGGTTCTAGAAAGGCTCTGTGGCTAATGAAGCAGGACTCTTTTGGAGTGTTGTTCATCAGCTCTCACTTCTAGATATGCATTTGATTTGCTGTCTTGTCTCCCTTCAAGGGCTTGGGACAGGTAGTGCCAACATAAAGGCTCTTCAGTTTTGTGTTAACTGTTCCTAGCTATGGCAACGAACCTTCAACCTTTCAGATCTCAGAATAATAGCACTTTAAACTTCTTTTGTCTGCTAGGCTTTAGGTCATGTCTCAGTTTGGACATCATCCTCAGTAGTTATGTTTGTGAAGTTTAAAACATTAAAAGAATTAGCAGTACTTAAGCAGTTGGTGGTTTCACAGTGTATATCCTTTCCTGAGATATGATTTTTGCTCAGTATAAATAGCAGTACTATCACAGAATCATAGAATGGTGAGCTTGGAAGGGACCTCAAGGATCATCTAGTTCCAACCCCCAGCCATAGGCAGGGACACCTCCCACTAGTACAGGTCACTCAAGGCCTCGTCCAACCTGGCCTTGAACACCTCCAGGGAGGGAGCATCCACAAGCTCCCTGGGCAACCTGTTCCAGTGTCTCACTACCCTCACTGCAAAGAATTTCCTCCTGACATCCAGTCTAAATCTCCCCTCTGCCAGTTTAAGCTCATTGCCCCTTGTCCTGTCATTGCAAGACCTTGTCAATAGTCCTTCCCCAGTCTTCCTGTAGGCCCCCTTCAGATACTGGAAGGCTACTATAAGGTCTCTTCGAAGCCTTCTCTTCTCCAGGCTGCAGAACCCCAACTCTCTCAGTCTGTCCTCACAGGAGAGCTGCTTCAGCCCTTGGAACATCTTTGTGACCCTCCTTTGGACCCACTCCAACAGTTCAATGTCCTTCCTGTGCTGAGGACTCCAGAACTGCACACAATACTCCAGGGGGTGTCTGACGAGAGCAGAGTAAAGGGACAGAATCACCTCCCTTGCCCTGCTGACCACGCTGCTCTTGATGCAGCCCAGGACTCGGTTGCTGTCTGGGCTGCATGTGCACACTGCAGGCTCATGTTGAGCTTTTCGTCAGCCCAGACCCCAAGGTCCTTTTCCTCATCTTGAGTTGAAAACCAACTGTCCAGTGTTTTCTTGTTGAAAGAAAGATACCATCAAATCTTGGGTGTCAGGCACAGAGGAGTAAGGAAAATCCCCAGAATAAGATTGCAAAGCGAACCTGGAAAATCAGCTATAGGCATGAGATGGTGGAGGGACCATTTGAGAGTCTCTGCCTTTGCAGACCATGCATCTTGTGAGGACAGCTGTATTTACAGTATAAGGATCTTCTTTCTGCCAGGACTCAGGCTAGGATTTGAGACTTGGGATTTGAGAAATTTGTCCCCTAAGTTGTCTCCTCAGTTTTAGTAGAAACAAACTGTTAAAAAGCATAGTAAGGAGAGCCTTTTTTCCATGGCAGCTGGTGACTCGCAAGCTGGTTTCCTCTTGCAAGCATTAACTGTGTCATTGATGGACATTTTTCTATTTAATTTTTGACATTGCTGGGGATTCTGTGTAGTAAAGCCTTTTCTCTCTCCTTCACCCCCTTTTTATTTATGTTCCTGAGTGAGAGCAGAGCCAAGCAGTGAGTTCAGTGCCATGAAAGCATTTTATATTTTGAGCAGAGATAAAAATCTCATTCCTTCTATAAACAAAACAAATCAACAGATGATGCCCAGGAGAACCATTTCTCTATAGCCATTTTCCTCCAGCTGCTTTCCATTCTGCACAGCTTGCAATGCACCATATGAAATATGTGTGTGCCTTTCTGTGTGTGCAAAACATGGGTTTCTTCAAGACAGTGGCAGCTCCATCATAAAAATCCAAAACCAAGGAAAGAAAACCAAACCAAACAAAAAAACCCAAACCAGCAAACCTACAGGAAACCCTCCACATTTTTTTTCCTTCTTTTACAGTGCTATAATGATAAGAATGAGGTGCTTAGTTGTTTAATAGCAAATAGCTTAGCAATGCTAGAGGCTATGCTGGAAGAGCTCTGCAGCCACAGCCACCGTGTCTTCACTCTGAATGGGTCAGGACTCTTGTCCATGGGATGATGAGGGTAGAAATAGTCTGAGTGAGCTTGAGTGGGAGGGGTAAAGGTACAGCTAAAATGCTCGTTGGGAGTTTGCTGCCCTGTGTGTGTTTGCACGTGTCTCTGTGTTAGTTGGGAGTTCTTGTCTGGTGCTGCCATGGCTTTGGCATTGCAGGAACAAGTCTGGTGGAAGGTAAGGAAACGTGGTCCATCAGCCTGCTGGAAACCCTTTACTGATGACACCTCTTGCTTTCCTGCTTCTGTGTGACCATGGTGGACAGCTCAGAGGCTCAAGTGAATGACCAAAAGCTTCACTGGGGCACGTAAGATATAGCAGCAGCACCATGGAAGGAGATCAGGCACGGGAAAGAGCAGAGGACACTGGATGAAGAACTGAGAGATAAAATGCACACCAAGGTCTTGCATGCTTGGGAATAGTTGCAGATGAGACTTTGGCAGAAGGGTAGCTGAAACTGTCTCCTATCTCAGTAGCATCTTTCTGCTCATCCTCCCGCTCCTGAGATGTGCTTCTGTACAGGAGGAGGGTGGCAGATATTTAACCTGGAGCAGTAGTATTTGCCCTAGGAGGAGCAGGGAAAGGTGATGGAAGTTTGAGTATTGCTAGGTTAATGGACTCTCTCTTTGCGATAGTCAGTAGCCTCTGAGATGTGAAGGAACTTGGAGGTAGGAGGAGGGCAGTAAAATTTCCCAACTTCTGGTCGTCTTGATAAAGCGTAGTTTAGAACTGAAGGGAAATAACTGTGGCTTCTCATCCAAAAAGCTCCAACAACTTTTCTGTAAACACAGTCTGCATGTACACACACATGTATGCATTTATGTTTGTATATAAATGCATAGCAGGTGACTCAGAGCAAACAGCTTCTAAATAAACAACAGAATACTGATCTGATTATAGATTATGCTGGGTGTCCAAAGCAAACCCCTTATCCCATCTCTAGCCAAATGATTTCTGGCAGCTAAGGAAATAACCTTGGGTAAAACCAATAGAACTTTTATAAGAGGGACGTTAGTTATTGACCCTGAGTGTATTTTATGACACCACCTTGGTTTTACCTTGTGTATCTTCATTCTGTTGTTGATATCTTGTTCTGTGTTTATGAAAAGCTACAGTCTCTCCAAACCACTCCAGTGTCTGTCATTGCAGCTCATGGGCTGTGGGTTCACACCAACAAAAAGCAGACCTGATCCAGACCAGTGTGAGCATGAGATAACTTTGATGCAATTATTTGAAGTACAAATAATTGATACCATTTCTGCTCTGCTACTGAGAGAATATAAGCTGTACCTGATCTGGTCCACAGTGAGTTCACTTCCCCATATTAAAGAATTTGAGTTATCAAAGCTTGTTTCTACCAGATCAGTGCTTTGGGTGGTGTAGCTGAGATGGTTTTGATCAGAGGCTTCTTGCCATAAACCTGGATTTACTGTATCTTTAAAAAAGAGTCTCAAAGTTGCTACTGAACTCACTTCCATTTCTGTTGTGCAATCGCCCTGGTAAAGTTAGGGAGCAGCAACACAAAGTTCAGTAGAAATGTCACGAGCTGCTGAGTGCACATGAATCAACTTTTAAAAAGTTATATTTGTGAATGTGTTTCCCAAGATGATTTACTTATGTCTGACCCTTTAGGCTTGTAGCATCCATGGATCTCAAAATCAGAACTTTAAGGAAATGAAAGGCAAGTGTAACATAGCTGACTTTTCCCCTTCAACAGGGCAAAATGTTTTAGGTGCTCAGTTCTTTTGGAAATTTGGCTTTGAATTGGGGTGGTTAACAGAATTCTTGTCCTGGTGGTTGGTGTCGGTGGCTGGCTGTTTTTCAGGGTGACACTATTTTGCGTAAAGTTGTAGAACTGACTGTAAAATTTAAGACTATTTCAGTAAAATTTATGTGGACAACTTATTCATTATGCAAGAAATTCTGAACTCTTAAATAACTGCTCTAAGCTCATTTACTAATGCAGGACCTTTAAATTTATAGACTGAATTTGGCTTGCATTGCTTAGACCAGTGATAAAGCAGATAAGGCAGTTTTGTTTTGCTTTGCTTTGTTACCTGAAGAAGAGTTAGAAATGATTCTCTCACCTTTCAACTTTCACATGGGCCTTTCTTAGACTGAAAAATGTTGCAATACCTTATATTGATAGAGTAAAAAGAGCAACCCACACAGAAACCCAAGCTGCACCATAAATCCTTCTCTGAAGTTGCTCACACTGGTTATGTAAATAAAAGAAATTTGATGCTATTTGCAGGATTGCAGTGATACAGGGGGAAATTGCTCTTACGTGACGGAAACTGTGTGCGTGTATGTGTGCCCATCTGTCCATCCACCCACCCACCCAGCTCTTTCTTCTCATTAACTCTGTAGCTGGCATACATACCACAAAACCACTACCTGAGGTGGAAAATGTCCTTTCTCAAGGTTGCACAGAGGATCATTGCAGTAGCTGTTTTGTCTTTCCTTGCTTGGCAAAGACCTTTTGATTGAAAAATATATTGGCTGGGTTCAGGAGGAATTCCTGGGTTTGGCCAGGTGCTAATGACTTTGAGTTGAACGTGGTAGGGTTTGGTTCCCATTCCAAATAGTTTGTAGAGATACAGGTGCACTAAGGGACATTTCAGCCCCCAATCCTTGGGGACTGTCCCAAGGATGCAGCTGATCTACCCATGGTTTGTTGTTGTTATTGTTTTGGTTTTTTTAAATGTTAAAAAATTTGTAAATTGTTGGCATTTCTAAACAACTGGCTACCAAAATAATTATCAGTGTGCTAATTTAAAGATCAGTCATAATTTCCAAAGGCTGGACAGTTTCAAGAACTTTTTCTGAGCAAGTTTGGGCCTTTGTCTTGTACTCTGTGAGCAAATTGTTACAAAACACAAGAGAGCTGGTAGGAGCTTGTGAAATCATAATTAATTGACAATGGTTTTTCAAAAACCACATTTTCCAATTTAAAATAAGCTGTTAAAATAATTTAGAAGAGTGTTGTGATAGTCCCTTGACACTTGTGGGTAGCTTTGGGTTAAACACATAAATAATACTGAAAGGACTATATTTAGTTCCAGGCTGATCCAAGGACAACTGAAAAAAAACCTGAAGGTCAAATAACCAAATGAAGAAAAGAAAATTATAGCTCTCCTTGTTCTGTTCTACAGCATGCTGCTTGGCAGCCATGAAGATTCAATACTGGGGAATTTGTCACATACAACTATTTATGATTTGTACTTTGAGTAAAGCAAGTAAGCATGAAGTGTGTGCTCTTATTGACAAAAGCCCATCACTGAGTCTTTTCACACTGAATCTAGACAGCAGCTCCCAAGTATTGCAGAATTTCTGGGGCCTTGACATGAAAAAAGCTATGAAATGCCAGTTAATCAGTCATGTCTTTACCTGTGCTCTGTCTGGATCCTTGAGCTCTAACAGTTTGTGTCTGGAACTGATCTAAAGCGTTACCAGGTGGCTAAACGGTGGGCTAAGACCATTGCTTGATTTTTTTGGATTTTCTTTTGTACAAACTATTAAATCTGTTAAACAGGAGGAACTTCAGATCACTACTGACTTGGGAGAACTGAGTCTGTTTTTGAGCAGAAGTTTAAACAGCTCAGGTGCTGAGCTCAATGCTTCGACTTGCAGAGACAAGGCAATGAGCATCAACCTATTTAACTGAACCCACTGGTGGTGGTGTTTTTTTCCTCCCTGGTGGAGGGACCTAGTGCCTGCATTGCCAGTCTAGGCAGGATCCAAGATAGGTGCCAGACTATATTCTTTTCACCTAGGAAAAAACCTAGTAGTTTGCAGGCATTGTTAGAGCCACAAGAGATCTCATGCCTATTTGGCTGAACATCTGCACGAGAATAGCAAGACTCTGTATGCTCAGGCTGATGATAAATTGATGGAGATTGTCAGTGATGTGATTTGTGCAATTATGTTTATGTCATGTTTCACTTGACCTAATCTTGCAAAGCCTGATCATGACTGCCTGTCCTCTTGCACAGCTCCCCAGAATGCCCAAAGCACTTCCCTACTGGCTCAACAGGCCTGATCCCTTCCTTGGTATACCTACTGGCCACTTTGCTTCAGGCAGTGGACATGTTTCAACTATCATGCTTTTATGAGGGGATTTTGGTAGTATATTGTGTAATTATTTTCAGAGACCTTATTCCCTTTCAGTTAGTTTCACACTAGCCTTCTTCTCCCTGAACTTTCAAAATCTTACACAGTTGAAACTGCAGGAGAGTATCTCAGAACAGTGAGGGTTTCAATTCATATCAAACATGTGTAGTGTATGGACATGGTCTGTTTAGCCCAAATAAGGCTACCAGTTGGATGAAGATCGAATGCATCCATTATGGTCCTCAGAAATTAATAGGAATACATGTGGTACAACTTGGCTAGCAACTTATCCCAAGATGGATGCATTCAACTCTGAAGCTGCAACATTCAGAGAAACTGGTTTCTTCTTAGGTGGAAACCTTGTCTTACATAATCTGTATTTTTCCAGTTTAACTTTAAATCTAGGATTTGCATGTCAGAGATAATGGGAAGCAATGATTTCCTCCCAGTTATTAGGTGGCAGTTGATTATGTTACCTAAAAGCAAATCTTTCTGTTTTTAAAATGCTTTTATACATGCTGTGTCTAAAAATAAACCAAATTAGAGGCCAGTCCTTCAGCAATGAGTTAATCTCTTTTGGAGAAGCAAAAAACAAATTGGGATTGGCCTCAACCACAGTCTTAGCTGATGCATCATTTTTGGTCTAGTTGTTTCCTCAGCTCTCAAATTTGTTATAAGTTTCATCTTAACAGTGTTTCAGAATAAGGCACAAGTTCAGTTGTAGTTTAGGAAATTGGTTGAAGTCTTATTCTCATCAAGGTTCCTGTAAACTGAAACTTGAAATTTGCCCTTAAAAGGTTGTGTAAACATTAAATCTCACAAATGTATCTCTCAACAGACGTGTTTTTAACGAACAGTTATTCACCCACATCTTTTTTCTTTCAAAGAGCACTTAGATGAACAGCATAACTTTTAATTAGTTTAGTTGTGCTGTTCATTTGTTTATCTACTCTGCCTCAGACTTTTGCAGATTATTGACAGACTAATTCTGAGTTCATAAATTTACTCATCCAAGCATATCTATATATATCTATCTATCTCTATCTATCTATCTATATCTATATCTGTATATACACATCTAACCACCAGAAATTCAAATTCAGGATTTGGATGAGGAACAAGGAGGTCAGTAGTGCCACAGATGAATGTGGGTGCAACTCTGTCATTGCTTTAGTATATGAAGCATGACACTTGCATGTGCATGCACAAGAGGAAGAAGAGGAGATAAATTCCTGAAACCCACATTTCCCTTTCTTGTCAACTACCAAAAAAGAATTGAAAAAAGAACTCCCAGCCCTCACTGTGGTATGCCACCACAGCATATTTTGAAGTTGTTTATGAAGGGCTCTTAGCCTCACTATCTAAAAGCAAACAAGCAACCAGCATTCTTCTAACTGCCAAATGCAAGTTAGATGGGTGTTTTAAAATTAGTTTTCACCTATGAAGAACATTTTGTTCTTTACATTTAGTCTATTAAAGTCAGAGCCAGCCACATCAGGAAGAGTAATCTTTACACAACGTGCTATCTAACTATGCATGCCTTTGTGATGAGAGGATGTATATAC
This sequence comes from Eubucco bourcierii, assembly GCA_013396675.1. Lineage (NCBI taxonomy): Eukaryota > Metazoa > Chordata > Aves > Piciformes > Ramphastidae > Eubucco > Eubucco bourcierii. The sequence continues at coordinate 580,808 of VWZE01004491.1, read as the reverse complement.
CTTTCCTAACAAAACCAACTAAGAAATATCTTAGCAACATAGATGGATTGATTATGATCTTTATTGCGTTGCTGCAAAGCAAGAGCAGCACCGCTGAACTGCGTGAAGTTACCCTAAATTGAAGCGTGAGCTATGAAATATAGAGCAGAATAAATTCACTTTATATGCTTTAACTTGGAGAAGACAAGTTTCTGTGGCAATCCCAGCAGGATTACCATCATTCAGTTAGTTTTGGGGTTTGTGTATTCCCAGCATTGTAGGTAGGCTTGGGAAGCTTACTCTGCAGTAGAAATGTCACTGCTCTTCCACAGAATGCTCTGGTAACAGCCAAACCTCCTAAATAATAGTCATCCCTACTGTTCAGCATGTGAACGCTGGGAACAGAAGTGTTGGGGGAATCTTTCACAGTTCTGGCAGAAAATGTGTCTCTTGGAGAATAGGAGACTTTCCACTGGCTCAAGTCCTTACTTTTAAAGACCTGTCTCTCTGCTGAGACAACCATCTGGCCATCTCCGAGGGATGGCAGTTTGCGGCGCATTGCTGCTGGGGGTGGGTGTTATCTTTCCAGGTGGCTAGGAAAGCCTCTTATGCTTGCATGCCATTGCCATGGGCAGAATGCACAACTGCAGGGTTTTAAATACCTAAATTCATTACTCAAACTCAAAAACATTGTGCAACTGTGGGGTTTTGGTGTGGTTTGTTTTTTTTTTGGGGGGGGGGGAACCTTAATGCTGACGACTAACTTTTGCTATTTAAGTCATAAACATGTCTTTACTTGCTCATAGGTTTCAGGACTTTTCAGATTGCTTTTGGTTCTACTTATCAACACAAGTGTAGAAATAAGCTTTAGTTGGAGCCCCTTTATCCGTGCCCAAACTCCACTTCCTTATGCAATCTTACAGCTTTAATACCAATGCTTTCACAAAAGTCCAAATAATGAAGGATTCATGCTAAATCCCTAAGTTTTTGTTACCAGGTTTATTGCAGAGCAAAACTAATGAAACTTGAAGAAAGAAGCTTTAGCCAAGTTTTTTAAAGTAAGCAATTTGTGTGAAAACCCAAATTTAAAAATACCCCAAAGCTTGGAGATTGAAACTCAATTTAATTCATGTGGCCAGTGTCAGCTTTTTGGTGAGCTGGAACCAGACAAACAGGTGTCAGGTGCATAGAAACTGAAGTAGTATCAGTATGTTGGCTCTGAACTGAGCCCTGCTTCCTCCTCCCTGCGTGCATGATGTGAATTTACGATGTAAGTTGGCTGAAGGAAATATGATTCCGTGTGATTAGCTGTTGACAACCAGGAAACCTGGTTTTCTATTTAGAGATGTAAAAATGCCGAAAAAGTTGGGGAGCAAAACCTCCTACTGTCCCAATACAAGCTGAAAATACTTAAGAAAGGTGGTAATAGAGATCTGATTAAAAAAAAAAACAAACTAAAGGAAATGTTTTAATATCTTCAAAGTGTTTTAGTGAAAAATTACTCTGATGCAAATTGCAAAGAAAAAACACTGTTCACCCCCCAGGTGTGTGCTGTATTCCAGAGGATTGAGAAATGCATGCAAAGCTTCCTCTTTACTGGAGTTTTGATATAATTACTTAGCCAACACTGACAGAATCTTTGCATACTCTAGAACTTTAGTCATTTCTCAAATGCTCATCTGAAAAGGTCACTAAATTCCAGAGCTGGTGAGGTCAGGGTAATGAAATCAAGTGACAGGCTCAGTGGTACCCACTGATTTAGTTGTTTAGACACTGTAACCAAACCATGACCTTCTTGTTCTGCAGCCTCTTTGATGTGAGTATGTGAAAACACAGCTGCTTACTGGATATCGCATGTTACTATGCCCGTAGGCGTTAGGGTACATTTTCTTGACATTTACTTCAATTATTCTGGTGTCAAGACTATAAAAATGAGTGTCACCCACCTGCCCAGCCTTATCTGTTACTCAGAGCCCAGTTTTGCTCTCTGTTAGTGTAACTAGTGAGATGATGTCCATACAGGGTCTGCAAGATACTCTTCCATCTTGGTTGGGGGTGATGGGGGAAGGTGCAAAAAAAAAAAAACCCTGGTTGATGCAGGGAGCAAGACCTTATCTCTGCAGTCTTCTATAGTGATGTTAAGGGTGGGGGGGATACTGCTGTTTTTAATCCTGGCAGCTTTGCCTAAGGACTAGCCTTTGATCAAAGTCTCTTAAAACAGATGGATGTCTTCTTGTCCCTGTGAGTTGTTTAGTCTGTGCTGCCAGAGGACTCTCTGACTCTCAAGCTTTGTGTGAAGAAATTCATGGATGCCTCATTCCCATACTCAATGACGATGCCTTGGTGTCTGCTTTGCCCTGTGCTTGTCTGTGCAATGAAGCCCATGGTACTGGTATAGAGAAGGCAAGGTGCACAAGTGCAGACCTGGCTCTGCCCCGTCCTCTGCATAAAACTGCCCATGGTACAGGTCTGATCAGGAGTGAATCTGTCTTCTACTGTTCTTTGTCTTTGTATTTCTCTTGCTTTCAAACAGCTGTTTTTTGATATCTCTGCAACACAATGGTTCTCCCCCTGGAGATACTCGGCCACCAAGTCTCTACCACCTGTGCTAGCATCCACTTCCTTTCCCAGACAGAAAAACATAGGTGTGGAACAGAAATTAAGCCTGCTAAAAACTGTACCATGCCTCCGTGGAAATATCTGCCCAGATCCATGTGAGATCATGTACTGGAGCCCAGCTGTTTCCTGCCGCAAGTTTAAACCACTGTGAGCACAATAGTAAAATTGCGTGATGTATGGATGTGACCTGGAATCACTTAAAGCTGAGGAGCAGAATGGAGAATTTATGTCTAGCCCAGGGCAGAGCACATGAGTTCCTGGCTGTTGTGTGCTGTTGCCTTTCCACTTGCACACACGCTTATCAAAATGTTTTTGCAGGCTTGCTCCAACTTTCCTGCACAGGTTTTAACTATTCATTTAAGCATCTCCGTGAGCTAAGCAGTAGCAGGCAGTGCTGAAAGAGGTGAATGGTGAGAGCTCAGCTGGAGCAAGGCTAAAGAGCCAGGCTGCTGCAGAGTTCGACAGGAGTAAGGAGCCTGCAGTGCTTGCTCTGCAGGCGTGCTGACTGGTCCTCTTTCCCCACAAGCATAAGAGTAAAAGCATTAAAAAATAAATAGGAAGACAGCCTGGAGTACCACTGTGTGTTCCTCTGAACATGATTCAAAAGCATGCACTGGCAAAGTTTAGTGATGATTAGACATACGGACTGGCATTAGAAATGCAAAGTGCATCCAAACAGGCACCACAGCTCTCTGAGAAGTCAAGCAAAAATAATTCGGTGGTGATGTCTCTCCCCAGACATGTACGCTTGCATGGAGAAGTGGGCTATGGAAACCAGGCTCCACAGCCCTGAATGCTGAAGAAAAGATGAAAAGAATGTTGCTGTCCTAATAATCTTGAATATATTTAGTGCTGTTTAGTTCATAGTCTTTTTTATGTGTACAGTAAACAGTAAGGTTCAGATCCTTTAAAGTATATTTCGTATATTAGTAAACATTAATGTCTTTTGAGGAAGACAGGCAATACTCCAAACTTTCGTCAACACTGAAGTGAAGAATAGAAACACCTTCTTTGTATGATTCTTTTGTGGGGGTTTTTTGGTTGGTTGGGGTTTTTTTGTTTGTTTTTTTTTTTTTTTAAACACTGTCACACTTTCTGTGTAACATTTGCAGAGTGCTTGCATAGAAGGTAAGCAGAACAGTCGCTCTGGCACATGGCACTGTTAGTATGCACAAAGGTCTGGAAGAAGCAGTTCTGTGAATGTCTTCCCTCCTCCTCAAAATGTCCCTTAGCTGCAGAAAAACAAGATTCCTTTAGGGTGGGTGCTTTTTCTTTTGCATGAGAGTGTAGTTGTTTTATGATAAAATTAAGCAACTGAAATGTTTGTGTTTTTTGCTTCTTGTGTTTTTGTTTGTTCCTTTCTGTGGTCACCCATCGAGCATCAAACCAAATTGCTAAGCATTGTACAACACAAAAGCAAAACTGACAAACAGAGTCGGAATTCATAGCAAGGCAGCAAGTATAACTTGAAATTTTTATTTATTGTAGGTATTTGAGGAATGAGCTGCACATTTGTGAAAGATCTCTCTAAGTTTTTATCAAGTTGATTTTTAATGCAGTTTTATATCAGAATTTGTGTACTGAATGAGTGTGAAAGGAATTATTTCTGCTGCTTAGCATATGACGTACTCACCCAGAGACAAGACCTGGTTGAAAATTAAAAGAAAAATAGCTTTCAAAGCATTCGCTTTCTCTCTGTTTTAGGTTAAAAGTGTTATGCAGAGGCTTACATAGCTGGCTGTATTCTGCCCTTTCATATAATGCAATAGGGAATGATAACTTAGTCTTGTGTTTAATGCAATGCAGCTGTGAGTTGGCTGTGAAGACTTGAAGCATACTTACACCCATATGAGAGGTGTGTTCCAATTCCATTGTCTGTTGAAGAGATGGAAGAAGTATTGCTAGAAAACTCCACAGAGTGCTATAAAACCGTGTCAGGAGGTGTTGCTACAGGAATCAAATAACCAAACTTGCAAAAAGCTGCTGTCTGTTCTTCTGATATGCTGCATGCAGGTAATAGAGCACTTCCCACAGAAAATTATGAAACCGCCAGGTTTGAAGGGGACCAGAAAGTCAGCTTGCAAAGTGATGAGCAGTTCATGGTTACTTGCTTTCTTACTTGTATGCAAATCAAAAACCACACACACATGTATAGCAGGCAAAGTGTGGCCAGAGCGTTTTCACTTGTGACTCTTGGGACCTTAAATCAGCCAACACTTTGAATTGCGGCAATGCAGAAAATAGGAGCTGGGTCCTGACTCCTGATGCAGTTCAGGGTATGGCTGGTCTGCCCACAAGACCTGTCACTTGAGTCACTGGGTACTTTCATGGAGAGAGGTAGAGGTCTGTAACACATGATATTGTGGCCCTGTACAAATCAAGAAATTAATTTCAAAGATAGTGTAGTAAAGGGAGAACTGAGAGAATGGAGGAAGAAAGTCAGTCAGTACCGAGGGCCATGAGCAAGACACTAAGAAAATGCTCTTTCAGTAGTAAGTGTTAGCTAACTGTGGAGAATGCTGGTAGTATTTCTGCTTTACTGAAGATGAAAATACCTTGTTAAATGTAAACCCTTCTCTAAGTTTTTGTTATCTGTTTCTTACAGTAACCCTGTTCAGTCTGGAGACAAGCAGGCTTTGAGGTGACCATCTTGTGGCCTTCCAATATCTGAAGGGGGCCTACAAAAAAACCGGGGAGGGACTTTTTAGGCTATCAGGTAATGACAGGACTAGGGGAATGGAGCAATGGAGCAAAGCTGAAGGTGGGGAGATTCAGACTGGACGTGAGGAGGAAGTTCTTCAGCATGAGAGTGGTGAGAGCCTGGCATGGGTTGTCCAGGGAGGTGGTTGAGGCCCCATCCCTGGAGCTGTTTAAGGCCAGGCTGGATGAGACTCTGGCCAGCCTGATCTGGGGTAAGGTGTCCTTGCCCATGGCAGGGAGGTTGGAACTAGGTGATCCTTGTGGTCCCTTCCAACTCTGACTGATTCTGTGATTCTCAGTGTGTTTGTGATATTAAGATGGATTAGATGGGTCATGATGGAGGCTGTGATTAACGTTCACTTTCCCACCGTGGTCCTCTCACTCTGAGCTACGTTTTCACCTCTGTACATCTGTGTCTGGCTATGGGTGTGCTGCTGCTCAAACTCTCACTGGAGATCAGAATGCCACAGTCTTGCTGGTATAGCACTGCCTGCCATGGATCTGTGGAGTCAGCCTCAGGAGGCTACTGGTACAGTTTTTTTTCTTCAGATCCTCGCATTAAGGCAAAGTATAAAACATTCAACAGGAACCAGGCAGGAGAAGAGGGGATGTTTAGGAGGGAGAAGGTGCTGCTGTGAGAAGGTCAAATTTCTGTAAGCTTTTCTGAAGGCATTTTTTTCTCTGTCTTACAAACTGTACTGGAGAGAAGGCCCAATGTACGGAAATGTCAGACTGTGCCAGAACAGAGTTGTGTTCTTACATAGCTCAATGTTGTGCCGTATTTGGGACAAAAGCCTGAATTATTCAGTCACTGCATAACTGTGTGTAAGAATGTTTATAATCAAGGACTTGGGCTCTGTCCATATTTATGAATGACCAGGGCTGAGTCTGGGCGTAATTCCAGCAGTGATACTGTGTGTGAGTTGCACAACTATTGTGGATACATGACATGTTGCTCCACGCTAGGCCATGGGATGGATGTGACATCTGGCAGAATTTGTTCTCCCTGCTTTGAACAGCTCATGCACAGTGGAGACTGCTGTTGTACAAGCACGCAAGCCCAGCACAATTGGGAGTCCTGATGATTTAGCCACTGTCTCTGGCTAAATGAGAGCCCTCTCCTTCAGATCGTTTAAGTAGTTACAAACCACCCCTTGAATTTACCTGAGTTTATCTCCAGAAAAAAATAATGATAAAATTCCCCACCCCAGCTATTTACTTTCTTGAGTACTAGTTCTTGACTCTTTTTGCCTTTATTAATGGCATGTGGATGGATATAGGATCTTTACTGTACTTGATTGAATGGTAGGCAAAGAGCTGCAATTAGTTCCACAGCTGTTTTGGTCACTGATGCTAAACACTCATACTTCTCTAGATGCCACTTTAAATGGGAACCCAATTCAGGCCATTATTATCAACTCCTTTTACTTTCACTGTCAACTGAAAGAGTGGAAGCCTTGATGTTTCCCATGGGACAAAAGTAGCAAAACTGCCATGCCTTGGTTTCACTGATGTCTCAAGGCTCTACACTGTAATGTTCTCTTCCTGGACCACTACCAGGCTCAATCACATAGGGGGTCAGTGTATTGCTTTCATCTCCCAGTTACCAATTTGCAAGGATCTGGTCACAGGTGGTCTTTTTATTGTATTTTCCTTCTCTTCAGGGTCTCCCGTGTGAAGTGGTCAGGTAAGAGCCCTTGATGACAAGACTAGTTCCCAGAGCTGGTCTTCAGTCTGAAAGTAATCAGGATCCTTTCAGCCCTTGCTGTGTCTGTGCAAAGCACATAGCAGAGAGACCTTCCTACTCTGCAGATCCTGTGCTCCAAAGGAAAGGACTGCTGGTACTGCTGTATTCGTTATCAGCTAATAGCTCTTGGCCAGTGTCCTGGATGAAGGCTTTGCCTTCTGTACTGACATCCATCCACTTTGGGTAAATACTGGATTAAGCAAGAGAGAGACAGTGAGAAAATGTCACGCTGATCTTCCAGAAACAGCCTGTGTTGTATGACTACTTTGCCTTGTCCTAAATGAATTAACATTGCTGTGGAAAATGGAAAAAACAAGTCTCTCTATGCTTTCTATTTGTACATAGTAAGGGGAAACTTTCCTTCCTGACAACGCGTTGGCAGGTCTGTAGATCCCTTCTGAAATGACATAGAATTACAGATGTAGAATAAAGTTCCCGTGGTAGCATAAAATAATCTGATTTCATTTGTTTACCAAAGTAATCTCTTTTCTCAAGAAATGCAATTCCAAGTTGTTGGGAAGTTGCCCTGTTATTTCTGACAATTATGAGTAACTGCTGGCAACATCAGAGGAGTTACTTTTAAGTAGAATACATCATTCCTGATTGCAGTGTGTTGTGGGTCATTTGGGCATAGAAATATTCTGTTGTTTCTCTTCTGGTGATAGGATGGAGTTCCCTCTGTTACTTCTAAAAATGTGCATGTACAAAGCACACAGCAGTGGAGCTCTAAAGGAGCTCATCTTTCAAAGCAGGTACTTATCTGACTCCTTTTCAAGTATATTTTTGTGTAAAGCACGATGGTCATGCATTCTGCTTGAGGAGTTTAAATTCTTCATAGTTCTCCAGGGCAGCACAGTGTCATCCCAGTCCAGTGGCAAGAACACGGTCCAGCTCTAAATGGTTAACTTCCTCATGGTAGCATGTCACCAATTACCAGAAATGGCACTTCTCTTTGAAGGCTAACTCTCTGCTGTTTTTAGAAAGCAAAAAAATGCAATTACCTTTACCAAAGGAAGGGAGCAGCTCTAATAGGATTTTTTTATCAGACTCTTTTTTTAGACTATTTGGGTAATTCAGTGATTATTACTGCACAGCTCTTTTTCCTTAGGGGATGCTAGACTGTTCAAAAAGCATTTGTTAGTTTACTTAGACATTAAAGGGGTCCTTATGAATTTAGATTATGCTGAAGTACTTCAAAGTGTCCCTAGAGGTTCGGGCTGCATTGAACTTAACCTTTTCTGCCCAGTCTTGTCATATGTGTGAGCTCAAAGATTGTAAGCAAGAGGTCAGTGATTCTTGGTCTTTTTAATACTTTGACCTGTGTTACAACAGGAAAAAACAAACAAAACCAGATTCCCTCTGATCTAACCAGGAAGAAAGAGAGAGGATGAGTTTAGTGGGCCTCTTTGCAACCCTCTTCTTAACTTGCTAGCTGTCCTGACCCATTAAATAGTACCAACAGGAAAAAAACAAAACTAAACCCAGCTTTAAATATCCAGTGCCTTACTTCTAACTGCTTTCCTTTAAAATGTGTTTGGTCCTCAGGGCACCTTGAGATATTAATGGTTTATATGTGTATATATATATATGTATATATAAAATTTGAATAATGAAGCATGTGAGACCCTTGTGATTGGAAAAAATATGAACTTTAATAAAACTGGTCACGCTGCTTGTGAGCTCAGTATATCACACAAAAATGTGTGGCTAGATCCTCCACTGGGACTGTTCATAATAACTGCAGAGACTCCAGCGGTGCTGTGCTGATTTACGTGAGGTGGGAATCTGGCTTGCATCCTGCATTATCTTGCAGTGTGGCTGTGCAGCTGGAACGCAACCTAAATCAGCTCAGTGGATTTCGGGGGCAAAATAAGTGCCCATGGTTATTTTTAGAAAAGCTTGTCATCAGAGGGGTTTGTATGATTTTTCTCTCTCTCTATCATGTAGTTGTTTTTTTTATTGCTGTTGACTCACCTGAGCTCTTTTGGTGTTCGGAGGTTTTAAAAAGGATAATTCAATATTTTTCTCTACTGGGGTAGCTGGATGGTTTGTTTTTTCCCCTTTCTGTTGCTTCACAGTGTTGGAGGCTATACAGGCAAAGCGTTATTTTGCACATGATGCAACACAGCTCTTGTTTTTCTTGAAAGGTGAGTCTGACTGCACCTCTTTTCAGATTTCAGGTATCAACATTGCCTGCATTCCCCTTCACTCTTTAAAACTGAAATTGGACTGCTCGGGGGTTTTGTGGGCCACACTTCTCTTCTTGCCATCTGAAATCTGAACCCTCAGACCTTACAGTCATCTTGACTGCAGATAATCGTGACAGTTGTTTTTCCCATTTTGACCCTTTGCATCAGTCCCTGGGCTACAAAGGGAGCATGAGAGCTATTGCTGTCCTTGGGATCAGGATCTGTACTGACGAAAAAGCCTCTTGGACATGTGCATCCTGTTTATATGCCAATATCTCCCCTAATAGCGTTAGAGAGGAGGAAATTTGGAGTGTCAGATATTTTTGTAAGCAGAAAGTGCTGCTTATTTCCCTGGAAGGCATGAACAGTTCTTTAGGAACATTTGGAAACATGAAGCAACAAGGTACTACTGAGTGTTATCACCGGCGTTCTTCTTTAAACTATTTTTATTTGCACGTACTTTATCTCCAGCATTTCTTCAGCCTGAGAAGGTCAAGCAGGCACCACATGTACAGTGTAGCCCAGACAGCTAGATGACACAGTACTGTTTTGACTCGAAAGTCAGACTTCTGCTAAGCATCAAGGGGCAAACCTTTATCTCTGTACATAGTGCTGAGGGGTGTAGGGAAGAATTCTGTCCCTCAGCCAGTCGAGCAGATATAAATTTTCCATTGCAGTCTTAGCTGAGAGCCTACTAGCTGAAAGAGTCTTTTCTCCAAAGTAACCTTGGGACTCCCTTCAACACATAGGTCCACCAGTCCTGTAGATGTTCCTCTCCATCTCTTTCTCCTCTGAAATGAGATTGCTGCAAAGACTCTGCTTGGAGCAGCCCTGAGGAGAGGGACTTAGGGGTGTTGGTGGACAAGAAGCTCAATATGAGCCATCACTATTCTCTTGCAGCCCTGAAAGCCAACCAGATCCTGGGCTGCACCAAGAGAAGTGTGGCCAGCAGGTTGAGGGAAGTAACCCTCCCCATCTACTCTGCACTTGTGAGACCCCACCTGGAGTACTCCATCCATTTCTGGAGCCCCTATTACGGGAAGGATATGGATGTGCTGGAATGTGTCTAGAAAAGGGCCATGAGGATGATCAGAGGGCTGGAGCGCCTCTNCAGCAGGTTGAGGGAAGTAACCCTCCCCATCTACTCTGCACTTGTGAGACCCCACCTGGAGTACTCCATCCATTTCTGGAGCCCCTATTACGGGAAGGATATGGATGTGCTGGAATGTGTCTAGAAAAGGGCCATGAGGATGATCAGAGGGCTGGAGCGCCTCTGCTGTGAGGAGAGACTGAGGGAGTCAAGGCTGTTCAGTCTGGAGAGGAGAAGGCTTCGAGGTGACTTTCTTGTGGCTTTTCAGTATCTTAAGGGGGATGTTTTAGGATGTTAGGTAGTGATAGGACTAGGGGGAATGAAACAAAGCTAGATATGAGTAGATTCAGAGTGGACATTAGGAAGAAGTTCTTCAGCATGGGGGTGGTGAGACCCTGGAATGGGTTGCCCAGGGAGGTGATTGAAGCCCCACTTCTAGAGGTGTTTAAGGCCAGGCTGGATGAGGCTCTAGCCATTCTGATCTAGTGTGAAGCATCCTGCCCATGGCAGGGGGGGTTGGAATTAGATGATCCTTGTGGTCCCTTCCAATCCTGACTGATTCTATAAATTAAAAGCCTTTGCATTTGCTTTCTATCCTGCTTTTAAATGAAATGTAATTGCCACTTCGGTCCTGGTGGAATGAAGAGTGCCAGTTCTCCAAAGGAAGTGACTGGCTTGTCCCCAGGAAATATGTAAACCATAAAGGTGATTTTTGAAATTAAGAGCTTTGAAATAAGAATTTGTCAGTAGATTGTAATGTATTGTCACTTGGATTGACATGGGCATCTCACAATTGAGGGCAAAGTCTAGTCTCTTGAAAAAAAATATTTTAAAAGCATGAAATCATCTTGTTCTGTGAAGTTTAGTGCATGTATCATCCCTGCTGCAAGGTAAGCATAAATCAAACTCTGTTATAGTAGAGGTGCTCACTGAAACAATTTTCTATTAAAAGAATAAACATGGAAGCAGTCCATCTGTACCTTTCACATTCCTCAGTGAAGCCTTCCTAGAAGTACAACATGGAAGGGAACTGGTGGAGTGGATGCGCAATACAGCTTGCTAGAAAGTACTGACAAATGAGGAAAGATGTATTAAGAGTTAGTTTTATTTTTTAAAAAGTGGATGAAATTCCCACTGTACTTCAATTTTTCCAGTCAAGCTAATCCAACCCCTGTAAACCTTTGCATCAAAGGCTGAGGCACTGATGCAAAGTTCCTTCCATTAGCTCAAATGTGCCTCATCTGGACTTTCTGGTTACATTATTGTTCTGAATTCAGCTGTTGAAGCTGGCAATGTTGTATATTTATAAATAATTTTATGAAGCTCCGTCTCTGCCTACCTTTTCTTCCCTTCTGAGAAAACCTCACCATCAGAAACAAGCCTTCTAACATGTGCAAATTCAAGTACACTGTTATGTAGGTTAAATTTTGCATAGTCTTTCCTTGGGTTTGATTGTGGCTTGCAGTCTGTCTTGTCCAACCAGAAGATTACATTCAGATAATGCTTGATAAGTGGATACTTATGAGGAGAGCTTAAGAGGAGTATCCATGGAGGAAACATAGGAGAGGCTTGAGCAGTTTCATCCACAAGTTATTGATCCTAAAAACTAAATTGACTGTTGAGCAATGTTTAGGTTTGAAAGTATGGTTGTTGAGAAAGAGAAGTGGCTGTCCTTTATGGAAGAGGATTTACTCTAATACAATTTAGTGTAGAGTATACTTCTTCTTCTGGTTTCTGCAGCACCTTTTGCTTTAAGACTTCAACTGTTCAATAAGCAAACCTAGAATTATTGCAACAGCATTGTTTTTTCCATCTAAAGGTGAGAGAGCTTGAACACAGAAATTATTTGCCGCTAGTGCACAAGTACACATCAGAGCTAAAAGCAGACATAAAAATTTCAGGTTTTCTTAGCAGTGTGCTATCTCCTATGCATTATATTGTGGTTGTGTGAAAAATGAGCACCGTGAAACTATCTCTCCTCGCCAGCATCGCTGCAGCGTTTCCTGCATATTGATAGCAAAGCGAAGTGTCTATAATAAATTCCAGGAACCTTATTTCAATTGTTCTGCAGATGATGATTAGAGAACAAGAGGAAAGTTGTGGTAGCAATGAATGCCTCGTCACTGTCTGAAAGCTGACTTGGTCTGTCTGAGCCTTTCCTGCTCTGCATCATATGAACTGAATCAGGTTCCTAGTGAGTTTGATGTATCTGTGGTCTGCAAGGAAGACCTGTGTGTTGTCTGGCTTTTGCAGCTCTGGCACAGCACTGTTGGACCCTCAGTGCTGTGGTGTGACTGCCAACTCAACATGAATCCTACTTCAACTATCCCTTTGTAGGGTCTGGGGTACACTTCCAGCCGTACCTCACAGCACTGAGAGACCTTTCAGAAACAGCAAATATATGGGGGATGGGAGGATGAGAGGGGAAGAGAGGGAGGGTTGTTTAAACTGCTTCCAAATAAAGATTTGTGCCTGCTGCCTGTGGTTAATATTGATTTAACATATTTTTGCTACAACTCAATTTAGTCTTTACTCTCATCCAGCTGTAGGAGCTCTGGTTTGCAGTTGCCTGTGTGATTAATCCTTTTGTGCATTTCTTTCATTGTATGCATAGTGTCAACTCTCACCTAGCACATCACATGCTGAAAAAGTCCAGAAACCAGTTGTTTTCATTTGCTGTGTTGTATGCACACATCAGTGGGTTGGGTTTGGGTTGTGTTTTCCTTTGTTGGTTTCTTTTTGGTTTTTATGTGTGTGGTGTTCTTTTTGGTTTTCTTTTAAACAGAAATATCTATAAAAACAAAGCTGTAGTGTTAAAATTTTATCCTTCCCTCCTTCCCTTTCTCCCACACCCTTCCATCCTTCCTAAACCTGTTACAGGCATATATAATCATTTGGCATTCCTGGCTTACTGCCATATTTATTACAAGAACAGTAATGCACAACAGCACCTGCGAGCTTTATAAAGGTCTTATTCACCTGATGGGCTTGTGCAGCACTTGGCATAGATGAGGAATATGTACAAACAGACCAGGAGGAAATACTGAACACACAGTTGTGGGGAAGCTCTGAGGAGCACAGGAGGTAGGGTGTGAGGAGTTTTTGGAGTTGAGGCCTTGTCTCTGTACTTTCTACTGATTGATGAAGGCTCACCCCAGCCACCACCCACAGCTCCCACATGTGCACATTCTTGCCTATAGATGATGCTGTCTTCTGGATGTAAGTGTAAAGGGCAAACACAGCCATCAGCTCTTACTGCTGTCTGACTTCTGGGAGGAGGCTATCCTCCTGCCATCACGTGTGCTTGAGAGAGGTGGCAGTGGGATGTGATTTCTGACTTTCTGTGCACCCAGTCAGACTTGTGCATTGGTATTCATAGGGGGCTGTGATATTTGCTGTGGTTCTTTCTATTTTTGGCACATAAGTAAGAGATTATATAAACAGGAAAATCAGTTCACTGAAACTTTCTGTTCCTGCAGTTATGCACAGACATCTGCACAGGTTTATCTGGAAGTTTGACATTCATTATATTGAATTAATAAAATAGTTATAATTTTTTGCTGGTAATTTTGATAAATGTTCTTGCCATTTTTTTTGTCAGTCCCTCTTAAAGAAAGCCAAAGGAGTATAAATTAATTTTGAACAGGCATAAAGGTGTCCACACTGTTACCTGCCATGAATTTAATCAGTGGGTGTTTTATGTGAAGGACAAGACCTACTGAAATTAAATGTTCGACATTCTTCTCCTGTATTCTGCTCTGTTCTCATACTTCAAATGCGGGTAACCCTTATTTTAAGATCAGTAAGACTCTCTTGCTTGCGTATGATATGATTAATTAACTGAGGGACAGTAATTGTGTAATCAGTAATAAAGTCCAGGGTGTTAGCAGCCCAGATGAAACAACCTGCTTTTGTATTCTCTGAAGCACCATCATGGGCATTTCTCCTACAAAGAGAACCTGTGCTGGTGCTGCTGGGCAGCAGAGTCCATTTCACGCCGGAGCAGTGAGGGATCATGATAGTGAAATCCCTGAGACCCAACACAGAGGCAGATGTTGCCTACACTGACTGGAAGCTAGGCACAAATCTGAAGCACTACAGTGATGTGCCACCCCTCTAGCATGAGTTCAAACTTTGATGGAGGAGTACTTTAATCTGAAGTGAAGTTGTTAAAATAACTGTGGAATTTTCTTCCCTTTTGCCACAAGACAAGCACCATCTGGCCAGGATAGAACGTGTCCCACCTATCCGTAGCTATGGTTTTCCCGTGCTCTCAGCAAAATAAACTGGTCTTAACATATGATTCTCTGCTCGATGTGCAGGGAGTGTGGAGAAGTGTGATTCTTGATGGATGCAGTTCTGCTGGCAGAGCCGTGAGTGGTCTGCTTACCCTGGTGGTGCTCCATTTGGTGCTGAGCGTGGTGACTTTGCTATATTGCAGTGGAGCATGGCTTCGCTAGTGCAGGATGTGCTGTCAGTGTGTGTACTGGTAGTGCTGTAAGTATGGATTTTGTAATAAAGTTGCAGTTTTGCTGTGGCTGTGTGAAGAAGATCCAGAAAACAGCATAGATTCAGTCTTCTGCACGAAACAGTTTTAAGAATCCTGCGGTGCCCTCCCTCCTGTCCCAGGCTTAGGCCAGCTGCAGTTCTGGGTTAAACCCTCAGCAGAAGAGGAGAAACTGGTCAGGAAAACGACTTAGATAATGTGAGAGTTGTAGAGTTTCTCATGAAACAGGGGTTTGTTTTGCCTTAAACACAAATTGGGTTATTTTTTTTCCACAGAAATCAGTGGAACTGTGGTGCTATAAAATTCTATTAAGAAAGATTAAGAGATTATGCTTGAACATTTGCTTCTGGGTTTCTGGGTGGTCGTTTGTTTGTTTGGGGTTTTTTGGGGGGTTGTTTATTTTTCTTTCTTTCTTTTTTTTTTTTTTTTTTTTAGGGTTTCTGGGACTTTCCTGTTGGTATGTCAGTAACAAAGACATGCATTTGGAAGGTCATATAATGTGAGAATCTTTAAAGGTATTTTCCACTTGAGAATATGGCTTTTGAGAACGTGATGTGTTTATTGCAGGTTACTGGATCACATCACTTATAATTTTCTCAGGAAAGTGATCAATTTCTTGATCTCTTAGAACAAAATGGCATTGAAAATAAACCAACATTCTAATGTTTCCTAATATAGTGTCCCCTAGCCCATGCCATAGAATCATAGAATTATAGAATGGTAAGGTTGGAAGGTACCTCAAAGATCATCTAGTTCCAACACCTCCCACTAGTACAGGTCACTCAAGACCTCATCCATCCTGGCCTTGAGCACCTCCAGGGAGGGAACATCCACAACCTCCCTGGGCAACCTGTTCCAGTGTCTCACCATCCTTAATGTAAAGAACTTCCTCCTAATATCCATCTAAATCTCCCCTCTGCCAGTTTAAACCCATTGCCTCTTGTCCTGTCATTACAAGACTTTGTAAATAATCCCTCCCCAGCCTTCCTGTAGGCCCCCTTCAGATACTGGAAGGCTACTATAAGGTCTCCTTGAAGCCTTCTTTTCTCCAGGCTGCAGAGCCCCAACTCTCTCAACCTGTCCCCATAGCAGAGCTGCTGCAGCCCTGTGATCATCTTCATGGCCTCCTTTGGACCCGCTCCAACAGTTCGATGTCCTTCTTGTGCTGGAGGCTCCAGAAATGCATGCATTACTCCAGGTAGGGTCTGACGAGAGCAGAGTAAAGGAGCTTGAAGGTAAAGTTGACTTTTTTTTTCCTTGCAGTATTTGTATAGAACCTAAATGCTGAAGTAAATTCTAGTATTATGGCTTGCATGAAACGTAGCTCAGAAAAATTGCAGTAGACCCTCTGCGAAGGCTTAATAGAAGACTGAAGGACTACTTAGAGTTTAATCTAAGGCCTGTTTTGATGGACTGAAGTGGGATACCTGCTGATTCCTTGCACAGTGATTAATTTCACCTCTGGAGTTTGATTTGCAATTGATGTTAATAAGGGGATGGCTTACAGGGAAAGCAGTCAGTGTGAAGACAAGTGTGGAGGCCTCAGCCTTGGCTGGAAATGATAATAGGTGTGGTGCTCTAAATTCAGCGTGGCTGTTTTTATAGCTATTGAAATACTGGGCTGGGTAGGCCTGTCAAAAATAAACGAAGGTAAGTTTTCTACTTTCCGCTGCTTGCAATGCAACCTAGCAGTAACCAAGGCAAGGGTAGGGCCAGCAGATCAAGAGAGGTGATTCTGGCACTTGGCTCTGCTCTGGTAAGGCCTCACTTGGAGTACTGCAGCCAGCTCTGCAGCCCTCAACACAAGGACTTGAACTCTATGGAGTGGGTCCAGAGGAGGGCCATGAAGATGATCAAAGGGCTGGAACACCTCTGCTACGAGGACAGGCTGAGGGAGCTGGGGTTGTTCAGCCTGAAGAAGACTCCAAGGAGACATAATCGGGGCCTTCCAGTATCTGAAGGGGGCCTACGAGAAGGCCGCAGAGGGGCTGTTTACAAAGGTCTCTGATGACAGGATGAGGGATGATGGTTTTAAATTAGGCAAATGTAAATTTATGTTGGATGTTAGGAGGAAGTTCTTTACCATAAGGATGGTGGAACACTGGAACAGGTCACCCAGGGAGGCAGTTTAGGCCCCATATTTGGAGATGTCGAGGGTCAGGCTCAATGAGCCTCTGGGCAACCTGATCTAATGGAGGATCTCCCTGCTCACTGCAGGGGGGATTGGAGTAGGTGACCTTTGGAAGTCCCTTTCAACCCAAACTATTGTATGGTTCTCCGAGAAAGAGCATGTCAGGGTAAGTCCAGAACAGGCACTGCTAGAGTACTGAGGCAAATCCCCAGTTATTGCAGGCAAATGTGCTATCCCCTAAACCTTTTCATAAACTGATAAAGCTTTAAAGCTCTATCTTATTAGGTGAGTTTGGCTTCTCTGTGTGAATAAGCTCAGTAACACATGTCTTTGTTTTCATGCCTCAGGACTCATTAATGTGAGGAAATTTATTCAGAAGGCCATTAAGAGATGTTGTTAGGAAAGAGGTAAAGGGGCCAAAAAATTCAGCTTAGTGGCCAGAATTTGGGTAAACTTTAGTAGAATGTTGAATGACTTTCTCATATATATGAAAAAAAAGAAAAAAAAAAAAAAAAAGATGGGAAGATTGGTGTCTTTGGAGGGACAGAAAGAAGTGGAGACAGAAAAGGAGAGCACGTGAAAGATGTGGAAAGTGCCATGTGATTTTTAAGTCCCCAAAACCAAAAATGAGAACACTTAGATTTTTAATTCTGTTTGCAGAACATTAATACCAGGGTAAAGGAGAGGGAGTTTTAGTTCACTGATTGTATCTGGAAATTCAGGGATAGCCTTATAAAATCTAAGCACTGAGCAGAAGCCACCTGTGCTGAGCAGTTGTCTGATACAGTTAAGACCAGCAGAAGCAGAAAACAAACATCTGTTGTGCTGCCCAGCTCTCACAGGCCTGCTTTGTGATGGAGTAACAGGGTCTGGGTAGATATGGTTGAAACTGAAATGTCATTGGCAATGAGGATGAGTACTCTGTGGCACCTCTGTAGGGTGGACCTCTATGACACCAAAGTGGAGTGTGTGCACCTCAAGGATTGTTGTGCAAGATAATTCATTAGATTACAGGAAAAAAATATTTTTTGGTACCACTGATTTTTAAAAAATATTCACTACATCTTTATCTCATCCTTTCTTAATTTCTGTTTTGGTGTATGTTTTATAGTGGACCTAATTTATTGATACAGTGGAACATATAAAACATATAATTTCTGATTTAATTAGAAACATCCAATATAGCCAATTAATTGATAAGATAGAATATGACATTTTTTAATGCACATCTGCAGTGTGCTGTGGATATTACTGCAGCATGGGGATTACTTGCATAGGGCTGTTCATCCATCAGAGAAGGACATAGCTAAAAGGGCCTCTTCATACTGCTTTGGGATGTGACTGAACATGACCATATAGCTGAAGTATTGGCATTGCCCATTTTTACATTTGGCTAAAGCATTTACAAAGGATGAGCTGTTAGGAACAAGACCAGTGTTGTCACAGTAAATTTAAGAAGTGAGTTAAATCACTTACTTGGTAGTCGGGAAGTAATTTTTATGTCATGCAGATTATTTACATGTTTTCACCCCAGTGCCCATACAGCAAAGGCAGAATCCTTAGACTGCCTTTATCATCCTCAAGCTTTGCTGCTGCTCTTTGTAAATCAGATTTGTCATCCTTTCTAATGCTTTGCAATACTTTTTATTCTAGCAGTCCAGCCAATTAAAACAACCATATCAAATGAAATTACTTGCAGAATGGGTCTGATCCAAACCCCACTGAGGTCAACTGAGGAACTCCCATGGTCTTCAGCACATTTGGGATAAGGCCCAGGATAAAAAAAGCTTGTTGAAATAGGGTGGTTAAATGAGTCCCTCTCTCTTTTCAATAGATTTGATTGAGCTGTGCTAACAATTTTTTCCAACTGGAAAAAAACAGATAACAGCATGTTTGCATACGGGCTTGTTCTCTTCTTCTTTGTCTCCCCCTCCTCCCTGCATGCACATGTATTTAGCACAGAGGCAGACGCGTGGTTGTGTCAACTAACTGACATGAAGCGGCATATCTCTGATAAAACTGGGACTCTGTTTGATGTAGTTGCAGTCAAATGTGCTTGATTTGAATAAGATATTTTTTTTTAAATCTATTTTTATGCAGATTTTAAAGCCTGTAAGGTAACGAGTCAAGAAGACAGCTATTAACACTTCAATCTTTCTGATACCCAGAATAAGAGAAAGAGATGGATGAGATCTGACTGTTGTAGATTTAGCCAACCTCTTTTCATGCTTGAGTTAAGGTAATCCTGGTTTATATGCTGAGTTTTGTGTTTGAGTAGTTCCAGATTTTTGGAAATGCGAGGTTCAGCTACATGCAATACTCTTTAGATGTGCTGAGATGTGCACCGTGATATTTCTTGGCTTCATCCTTCCTCCATTTCCAGATTCGTATTTCTCTGATAATCTCTGTTTTTCAAGGTAATCATGTGATAACTTTCACTGACCTTAGTAATTGTGTACTAGGACTGTCTGCTCATGACTGTCCTTGTGTTTCATCTATATTGATCACAGCAGGCTTGAATAATGAGCTTCAATTTCTGTCATTAGTGCAGGCCACGGAAGCACTGTGTGTCCAATTATTTGAAAGAAAAAAATATAGAAAACACTTGATTATATATTTTAAAAAATAAATTTCTGTGTTCTTCTAAGGTCCTAGGATAAATGACATAGACATTAAATATCTTGTTTATTTTGCTTGCTCCTTTCAGGGCATGATCTCAGTTATATTTACTGAAAGTTGCCTGTGTACAAACACAAGATGCTATTGAATGTGTGAAGTGTACCTAACATTCACATATTTACAATTACTACATATTCAACCTGACTAATTATATACGACGGCACAGATAATAAAGGGTTCCTGTAGGCACACACATGGTAGAACTGTACAGACAGTTGTGTGTCTCAACTGTGTGAAAATTATGCATCTACTCTTCAAATTACAGCTTTTTATGGCTAAAGAAATTCTGTACACAGAACAGGTAGAGCAAACCCAGCAGCTCAGTTGCCTTGCAAACCACAGGGCAGATGTGCAACAGTCTGCTTCTTGTCAGCTTGGTGCTTCTCAGGTCTGACCTATGGATCTCTACGTTGATGAGAGGGGCACTCCGTTACTTGTGCTCTGCCTCCTTTTAAAACACACACATGCAGACATACACAAACTTTACGAATTCCTCGTTGTTCATTCATCTCATCCTTCCTCTCTTCTATTTTCCACTTATTCTATATAATGTTATTTCTCCCCTGTGTTACTAGTACAGCAGCAAACAGTTTCAGCTGGCTGTTTCTGTCATCTTAACTCTTCTGGCCAATGTGGTTAAAACTTTGTTTCTGTGCAATCTTCAGGTGCCTGCATTTGGACACTTACATAATGTGATGATTTCCTTTCTTCAGGAAAATGTGGATACCTGCAACCTGCAGAATTTCTGTGCAATGTCTAGTTAAGATAGAGCCCCTTTATTTGAGTAGTTAATTATAAACTTAGGAGCTTTTTCTTTTGACACTCCAGTTTGAAAACTGTGGTTGCAGGCAGCACTGCAAACTATATAATCTTTCTCCTTTATAACAAGAGAAACACTGAAATACGTTTCTAATAAGTGAAGCTAATGTCGTGCGGAATATGCAGCCTCCAGGTTACTTCTTGTTTTTTAATTAAATCCAGGAAAGTTTATTTTCTGTAAGGTCTTTGTAAGCTGAGAGTTGTGGGGTACCAGTTGTGTGCAGAACTGCTCTTTTGCTGCTTGGACACAAACTACACCAGGGACAACTCACTACCAGGTTGGAGAAGCCAGAGTAGCTAGCATGGGTGCTGTACTTTGTACTCAAAGGGCCATGGCTACCTGAGTGTCTGAATGCTAACTGTTCTTAAGTGCTAAACTGTCTTTAAAAACAAACAAAAACTACCACATGCTTGCACTGTTTTAGAGACACACGACGTATTTTATCACCAGCCACAACTTGCTAATGGAACAATAGGAACCACCATAGTCTCAGACGACTGGTCAGAAGATGTTTCATAAGGGCCTCTGAGTCATATCCCATCTATTTGGTGCAATGTTTCACCAACCAGGTGCAGGCAAGTAAGAAACATAGCTACCCTTTTGCTAACATGCCAGGAGCTGTAACTGTAAAAACCTCTTTGTCTAAGCTCAGTTAGAAGCACTTCTCATAACCCAGTCCTCAGATTTTGTCCCATGACCAAGTAGTGCAACCAAACTCTTTTTTCCCTCTTCTATCTTCTCAAATTCTGGTTTCTAGTATCACAGGTCAGTCTTTCACTACTTTGCTCCTTAGAGAGAAAAGCTACAATAAGGTGCATGTGAAAGCCTAGACCAGTAAGCAACAGGAGTGAAATGGTGTGCATGTTAAAAAGAGTTATGCTCTCTGGTAAAGTATAACCGTGTTCAAATAGAGTTGTTCCAGAATTAAAAAAAACAACACCTGTTCTTCTGACTCAGAGCTGTCAGGAAATAAGAGTAACAGCATAACTTTAATTTTCAGGAGGTTTAAGCACACAGGTTGCTTGGCCATAGCTGTAAGTCTTGGGTGCATGATATGTTGCTAACAAAATAATGAATCCTACCTCCATCTCACAGAGTGGGAAGACAGTGCAGGCATGGCTGCTGAAGGATATGTGGTATCCTCTGGATGCTCATGTTTTGAAGCTCAGGTCTATTATCTAAGAGCAGGATAGGAGAGTGAGTTGTTTTTCAGTCTGTATTGAAGAGGAGACTTGATTAGATGTTCATTATATCAATTTGTCTTGTAGGATGTGGTCTACTTATTGGAGAATCTGTTTGAGTGCACTGGTTTTGAAATGGTGGTTTGTTGTTTTTTTTTTTTTTTGCAACTTTCCCACCTTTCCTTACAAGATGTTTCACCTTGCTTACAGTTACTGTAGGGTAGAAACCATTCTTTACAACTGTTCATACATCTATACATGCTCATTCCTCTCTACATTCAGAAGGTTGCACGGAATGCTCTAATGATGGTGTAATTCTAAGGTTCAAAATGGTCACTGTGTCTTGCATCTGTCTGCAACTGTGATATTTAATAACAGATATTATCCCATGCAAATGTCAGTTTGTTTTCCCCCTTTCCTCAAAGAATCACTGTCCCCAGTAGTTGTGTGTTTCATTATTTTATTTATCTGTTTGTTTGTAAATAAAAGTGGAAGGTTTGTGGGGTGATTGGTTTCCCAAATAGGCCTTATTTGATATGAGAAGGGAGACAGTCTTTCCTCCCAAAGGTCTTTGTGTTCTCTTTAGATAGAAAGCTCCATGCCCTAAAACATGTTTAGTGAAACTGCATGGTAGGATAAGGTGGTTAAATAAAAACCAAATGTTAGATTCTAATAAATCTTTCAATACAGAAGAGCCTAAACGTGTCTGGACTGCCTGGCTAATTGTTAGCTGGCTTGCTATCTTTGCTTATGCTCCCATTTAAAGAGACAAAGTGTTTGTCTTTGCAGATAAACTGTGGAAAATTTCTAGCCAAAGCCTTTTTGCTGCTGATTTTTAGCTGTGTGTCTGTATCGGTGTGGAAGGGGCTAGCTCTGTGACTTTGTCACTGATTTGTTTTTGGTAGCACAAATCCCTCTCTGATGGAAGACGAGGAAAATAGTCCCTTTCCATCAATAGCAAACAACAATTAGAGCAATAGTTAATCACTTGTTTATTTATAGACCAGAATGAGCTCTAGTTTAACTTCCTGTGTATCTAGACTGTGTGTTTTCCTTTAGACTCTGCAGGGGGAAGTGCTTTGTGGTGGGGGTTTTGTTTAATTTTCTTTTAAAATTTTTTTCTATGGAAAAAAAAAAAGAAAAGAGAGTCTTCTGAGAGCTGAATATTACAGTGACTCCACCAACTTCCCTGGTAAACAGTTTTAAACTTTATGTGGCCTCCATGCCAAGAAATGGCATATGAATTCAGAGATATGTTTCTGTAATGTCTGTACCCAGCTCTATAAGTGTTTTGGCATTACTGGGGAGAACAGAAATTTGCTTCCTGTCAGAACTCATTTCTGTGTAGGTACCAGTCAAGGCACCTCTCAACTTTATGTAATATGCTGCACTGACCTTCTTAAACTTTCCACTTAAATGTTAATTTTGTTTTCTTCCCCATCCTTAGATCTTTCTACAAACTTCCTTTGAGCTCCACCCAGTACTCACTTGGTTTTCTTAGCAGAACTCTGCACTTATCTTGCCTACAGACTACAGTCTACTGCGTCTGTATGGTAGCCCGTTTTTATTCCCCTGGGGATTCATGTTGGCGCTTGTAACCCCAGCAGCTATGCTTCCAGCTTTAATCAAAACAGTGACTGAGAATGTGTCTGTGACCTTTCCAAGCAGATACTTCCATCCTGGATGTATGATCTGTCTTTCTGCTTCCTAGATGTATCATCAGGCTGTCAGATGACTTCATGTCCTTTTTCTGTAGCTGCAGCCTGCCCCCTTTGCTCTGTGCTGTCCTACCCATCTTCGTATCAATGGCAGACTTTGCCAGGAAAGAGCTTTAGGGAGCTATGTTTAAGGGAAATGTTTCACTTAGTGACTGAGCTGACCCAATATAGCTCACAACTCCCCATCACTTGATGCTGGTGCTGACTCCATCACTCATTTGGTCCCTCAGCAGATGCATCCAGCTAGTCACAAAGGCACTCGTCTCTCTCTTTCTAGATACAAAATCACGAGCAAAAGAAGTCAATTTTTGCTGGGCTAGCTTGCTCATTTAGTGGCTACATCAGCTCAGGCAGGGATTGGGTAAACACAGATACCAGCAAGAGCAAATACACGGAGTGGATGCTAGGGGAAAGCAAACAACTTTTCAGCAGAAGTGAGCTCTTGGATTTTCTTGGCTGCCTCCTGAAGCCCTGCAGACTACCTTGTACATACATAAATGCCATGGCTGGCATAGGCGTGTCATAGTACAGGTAAGTGGGGCCATTGATGATGGTGTGTGATGCCCAACAAGTACCAAACACAGATTTCCAACTGTCAAGTCCCATAGCCACTCCAACAGCAGCAGGATCCTGGAGAGAGGCTTGTGAACATAATCTTTAACAAAAAGAATCTGGAGTCAGATTTAATTTGTTGTAGCTCATGATTCCTTTTATAGTGAATAAGAAACTATCTTTGTAAATCTTTTTACTGCTGGTTAATACCTCATGATTACTGTTCATGTTTTGTGGCCAAGCTCTTACCCAACTTCTGTCTTGTCTGGTTTGATGTCACGCTAGTTCTCCATGTAGGTGAGTCTTTTAGGCATTATGTTATGTGGTCTAGTGGTTCTAGTCCCTTGATCTAGCCCAAGCAGATCCACTTGGAAGAGTTGTGTTTATCAACAATAGCTATACCCTGCCAAAAAAAACCCCAAGCCCAAAATGAAAGGGTTGTTTGACAATACTGAAAGGTATTAAGTCTTTAGCCTCTCTTCAAATTCACTGTTTATGGCATCCCAAATTGATAGTTCCAGTATTTTATGTAAGGATGATATAGGACTAATTGACTTATCATTACCTCTGCTTTTCTCTTGTCCCTTTACATTTTGGGGTTATGCTGGCAGTCCCTCAAATGCTCTGAGCTGTGCCACCAATCCAGGATTTGTAAAAAGTCAGTATTGTTAGTACAGAGAATCTTAGTCATTTTGTTAGGTGTATGTTATGTTATATTTAATTTTGAAAATGTTCACCTTCAACAGCATGCTGCCTCATTTTTTTTTCCTATTAGAAACTGTACCCTCTCCATTGCATAAGTGTAAAAATTTTTTTTCTGAGTATTGTTTGCCTAAATACTGATACCTGTGGATACAAAAGTGAAATCAACCAATATTCAAAACCAGTTCTAGTAGGCAGCTATCCATAACTTCTGTTGTTCTCTTTCAAGAATCCTTAAGGTTTGTTATCTTTTTATCTTGAGGACAAGGAAATTTGCCCCATCAGAGAACTTGCACCAGCTCCCAGGTCCCTAGACTGATGTGACAGTTATGGATGGGTTCTGGCCCTTTGCATGGATTTCAAGTAAAGGGAGTTGAGAAGGGCTAGATTCTCCAGAGGGAAGCCCAAACAATAAAAAAGAACTAACTGTAGCTGGGACAGTAGCGTAGAAAATTTTTAGCCTTGCATGTTAGACTTTCCTTGAGTGTTCTTCAGTGGGGGAGCTTCCCTTCTGAAGGAAGGAAGAGGAAGCAAACCCTTTCTGAAGGGAGCTAGTGTGAATACTCTATCTGCCTTTGCTGCAGGTGCATCTTCAAAGGACAGATGTATGTTAAAGATGGATGCTTAGTGTGAATAAAAATACCAATAATGCGTGGAACTGTTGTAGAAAATTGCCAGTGTACAAAACATATAAAACTGTTGGATATTCATTTCGTTCTGTAGGGAAGTGGACAGATTTAATTTGTGTATATGTATGCTCATGAATGCACCTATGTGGATGTATAGATAAATACAGAAGTATGGTTTCCTAAAGAATTTGGAAATGCCTTAGGTTGAGTTAGAACTTCCTAATATAGTGACAGAATGAGTAAATAAAGCAGCCACTGTGGAACGTTGTATGCCAGTGTGGGAGTGAATCACCTTACACCTGAGCCTTTACTCTGATACCACCGTTTCACTTACCACTTGGGGGTGATATTTAAAGGTTATCTTCAAGGCTCTGGTAGTGGCCAGTGAGAGTCACCTTTTTCCCAGTTAGATTTGTGCACCACTACACCGTATGTGGTTTGAGTGGATTGTGTTAATACTTTCTTGGACGTTTTGTACACGTTACTTCAATCCAAATGTTTCTATCAATTTTTCATTTGGTTGGTTTGCTCTTGTTTCTTTGGTTTTGGTCATGATTGGATCTCCTAGTCAAGCTTCTCTTATGATGGACTAGACTCAAATTCCCCAGCAATAAGTGAAAGTATTTGTTTTCAGACATCCAGCTTCATGGTTAGCTCCTTGGAGAGAAACTAAACCTGGAAATAGTGATGGATGTCTGTAATGAGCATTAAAAAAATTAATGTTGTTTTAGTTTAGCACAAGAAGTACACAAATCCAACTGTAATAATTAATGAACCTATTTCATAGCATCAGAGTCTCTTCCTTATACATGGCTCAAGGCAGTTTTGACATCCTACATTCCCTTTCTGGTACATCACTTCTCTGAGACTAGATGAGCAGCTCTTTCCCTTCTTTCAACAAGCCTCTTTCTTCCCACCAGGGTTTCTGTAATTTGTATCATGCCAAATACTTATTCTCTTCTGCTCTCAATCCCAGTTCTGTTGTCAGTCCTTTTATTTGTATCAACTTCTTAATCTCTTACAAAGCCTATGCTTATCAGCATCCAGTTTCTTTATTCTGCCTCTGGAGAAGATCACTGATCTGCACCCAGGCATCTGAGAAAAGGGTGAAGAAAAGTGGCTTCTCTGAGATTCAACTCTTCTCTTGCCTCTCTTTGAAGGTGAATTGTTCATGGTAGTGTCTCACTGTTGTTAACCACCCTGTGGAATTCATTGTGGTTGTTAAAAAGTAATCAAACAACAGTGCACAGACATCCCTCCACTTCAGGGGACCTCATGGTGATGATGGTTTATTTATTGTTTTCATTTCAACTGGAACTCAACAGGATTTGAGTTCCTCAATTCTCAACTCAATTCAACAGGAGCTACAAATCCCTGTCAAAGATCAGGGCTTTGCTGTGCATATGAAGGCTGTGTGATGTAATGGAAAGATGGTTGTTGTCTCAGTGAGTTTGCAGTTGAGCCATTGAAGCATTTTGCTTTCGTGTGCCAGGAGCACTTGAGTCTTAACTGAAGGAGAGAGGATGGTCTTGGACAGAAGTGCAATAGCAGGTCTCTTGAGAAGTGCTGTGTAGGGAGTCTCTAACGGATTTGTATGGCACATTACTTGTGCAACAAAAACCCCAAGAATCATAGAACAGAATCATAGAATCGTAGAACTGTTGAGGTTGGAAACCTTTGAGATCATCAAGTCCAACTGCTTGCTTAGAACCCATAATCCCACCACTACTGCTAAAATACTGCCACTAAGTCACACCCATAAGCACCATATCCATGTATCTTTTAAATTCCTTCAGGGTTAGTGACTCTATCACTTCCCTGGGCATCTGTTCAAATGCCTGATAATCCTTTCTGTGAAGAAAGTTTTCCTGATATCTAACCTGAACCTCCCTTGGCACAACTTCAGACCGGTTCCTCTTGTCCTGTCACTTATGCATGTGAGAAGAGACTGACTCCCACCTTGCTCCAGCCTCCTTTGAGGTAGCTGTGGAGGGATGCGATATCTCCCCTAGCTTCATATTCTGAAGTCTAAACAACCTTAATTCCTTTATCATTCCTCATAAGACTTATGTTCGAGACCCTTCACCAACTTAGCTGATCTTCTTTGGACATGGTCCAGCACCTCAATGCCTTTTTTGTAGTGAGCTGAACACAGAAGTCAAAGCAAAAGGTAACAATAATGGACTTTTCCTTTTGTTAACAGAGAGAAATGATTACAAATTGCATTCACGAGCCTGCCAAATAAAGAATTTGAGAGAGAACATGACTGACAGGAGAGCAAAGATGCTTTATTAAAATTAGCTCTTCCTGTCACATGAAGAACTGCTTCATGGAGAGGAGGACTGTGGTTGTGTGGACTTCAATGTGTGGTCAGAAAATGAGATAATGTGCAACAAGCATTTTTTTAAAAAAACATCAGCACAGAGAGAAGCAAATCATGTTAAGAAATACATTTGTCTGAATAGTCCAACCTTCTGTTTTCTTTTTTTTTTTTTTTTTTTTTTTTTTTTTTTTTTTTTTTTTTTTTTTTTTTTTTTTTTTGTTTCTGTTTGTTTGTTTGTTTGTGGTTTTTGGGGTATTTTTTGGTGATTGAAGAAGGAAAATACCTCTCAGTCCGTTCTGCTCTGAGTTTGCCACTTGGTGCATACCCAGTATTGCTATTCCTGCGTTTAGTTGGTTGCTTAGTTTCCTTATGGCTTGAATGGGTGATTTAGAGAGCTCCAGGAAACACCAATTGCTTTTGTTTT
Organism: Eubucco bourcierii; assembly: GCA_013396675.1. Classification (NCBI taxonomy): domain Eukaryota; kingdom Metazoa; phylum Chordata; class Aves; order Piciformes; family Ramphastidae; genus Eubucco; species Eubucco bourcierii. The sequence goes on along the minus strand of VWZE01004491.1, from coordinate 552,818 downwards.
GCCTTTAATCTGGATGGCACTTGGGAGCAACACTTGAGCCCACTTTTTTTAGGCAGTTTTTCAAGTTCAGAGAATCTCCTTGAAGTTTGCTTTCTGCAATCTTTTCATCTACTCTGTTTGAAATTCTGCTTTTCCTTTGGCTTTGGCATCTATTCAAGTACTTTCTGTTTTGTAGTAGATATCAGCCTTTGTTAGTGGCCTGCGATGGCTTATGCAGGCTGGTGTTGGTGATTGACTGCTCAAGTACATTGAGAGGTGACCGAAATAATTTCACTGCCCTTCCCGTCTCATGCTTATGGTTGCTAAAGGGTATTCTGATAATGTTGGGATAGGGAATAAAATGATGCATATTCCTTGCTTTTTCTACTTTGCCTCTTATAATTCACATTATGAACTGAGTTTCCACTGGACTCAACTCTTGTCAGTGTATAGGTACTCAAGAAGTCATAAATGAAGTGCAAAGCTAAAGAAGAGGAGGTATTTTCTGTGTTTCCACAAGTCTTTGAACCCCACTTCCGTATTTTCACTCACTGTTCGTATATGCAGGAGCCTTGAGGTTATAATGATAATCCCTTCTTCTCTTCAGAAATTAATGTTGTTGGTCCTTGGTGACCACACTGCTTTGCTGCTTTTCACACTGGGAGCTCTGGATAGTCTTCACTTTAATTCTAGTGGTATTACATCATGCAGCGAAGGAGACATCTGGATTTGAACTGTTTAGGTGTGAATCTCTTGTTTAATTCTAAGGCTTCAGAGCCAGCAATGGTGCTGTTTTGTGATGTAGCAGATTGCCATTTGTTCCCTGAAGCATTTGCACTTCCAGTAGATTCTTCTATGTTGCTTCAGGTGGCTTGTTAAGCCACCTGCAAGGATGTGGAATCACTCCTTCAGAGGTGTTTGTGCCTCCTTTGTACCTGAATGGTGTGGAAATAAAACGTGCATGTGATGTATAACTTAATTTTTGGTGGGTTTTATTTGTAATTGGGAATGATGAAAAATGAGAGAAATAGAAATGAAAATCTGAGCAAGGAAAGAAAAATGCAGAGACGTACTTTGTTCTTGTGGCATCAGAGTGCTCCCTGTTTTTTTAAGTCTTGGGGAGCAGACAGAGTCTTCAATATAAATATCAAGTTTATCATAGGCTGTCTGGTATGTACAGTATTATCACATCTTTCCTGTAATTAAGGGTCAGGCAACACTGTCATTGCCACCTCCCTGCTAGAATGGATTAGGACTTGCATGAAATAACTAGCTAGGAGCTGAAATTTTATGTGCATGCTCAGACTGAGAGCCAGCACTTCCTTCATTTTTAATCTGGCATACTTAATTATAGCTGAGTTTGAGAGCATCACAAATTAAGGTTGTTTGATGCTCCCATTATACAACTCTATTTTCAATTGCCTATTGCTTTATCAAACTCTAAGCAGCTGGGCTTTTCTAGGGCTGGCATTTGCCTTAGGTGGAATTACTGAAAAAAATAAGGTTAAAATAAGATCCATAGTTTCTGAGACAAAAGCTAAAGAAAAATGTTACTTGGTTTGTTTTAGTTTTGTGATCTTGCTGTTAGCGGATTTGTTGGTTTTGTTTTTGATTGGGTTTTGTGTTTGTTTGAGGGATTTTTGTTTGGGGTTTTTATTGTTTTGGCTTTGTGGTTTTTTTTTCTTTTAGAGATTGTGTTTGATTTTTACATTAGGTTTGATGCAGGAATTCCATGTTTGGTGAGAGAAGGTGGGTTTTGGTAGTGGATGGAATTTTTTCCTTTCTCATGCAAATTTGTAAAAATGATCCTTGAGAAATTGCAGCTTGCACACATTCACTCTATGATAATATATAATTTTTATATAATTTAAAGCAAATATTTCTGATTCTCTCTTTGGTAAGTACATTGCCACCTTTTGTCTGTGCTGAGGGTTGAAAAGGAAGCAAGACCTGGAGAGTGGTTCAGCTTGTAGGAACTGAAAGCAGCATTTCTGTGTTGGATCCCCCATGTGACAGCATCAGTAAGACTTGGACATGAGAACTGCAGGTGAGGAGTCTCTGACACCTCTTACCCAGCCCTTTAGGCCTCTACTTGCCCACCAGCTCTGTGCAGTGCTGATGTGAGGAGGAAAAGGTTGTGTACTGTGGGTGTCAAGTGGTAAGAAAGGAGGGGACTTGTGCAAACAGTCAGCTAAGAACGAGGTTAGAGGAGAAGAAAATGAGATACATCACTGCGTGGGAAAGGGTCAATGGCTGATACAAAACAATGTGGGATTGTGTTGAGCAAGTGTGGGACTGTGCTGGGAAGGGATATGTTGGGTAAGACATGTCAGGAGGTGAGGCAGAAACTGGGTGAGGAATGCATGTGTGCACAAGAGAGAAGCAGAGACCAGGACTGGGGGTGACTGCAGGCACATGGGTGAGGAAAAGTGAGGATGTGGCACCAGGCTCTGCAGACCCCCTTAGCAGAGGAAGATAACCCAAGAAACAAGGGTGAATGGATACAGATGCTTGTTAGACAGATGCCTCTTCCAGCCTCCCTCATCCCCTTAGTTGCCCTTGCACAACAGATATAAGACACTAGAGGTTGAGGTGGTTTTGGAACCAGAGGTAACACCCTCTGAGGGGTTGGCTAAAGTAAATCACCAAGTTAGGAGCAGGTGTTTATCTGTTGGAGGGTAGGAGGGCTCTGCAGAGGGACCTGGACAAGCTGGATGGGTGGGCAGAGGCCAATGGGATGAGATTTAACAAGGCTAAGTGCAGAGTTCTACACTTTGGCCACAACAACCCCAAGCAGTGCTACAGGCTGGGGACAGAGTGACTGGAGGACAGCCAAGAAGAAAGGAACTTGGGGGTACTGGTAGAGAGTAGCTGAACATGAAGCAGCAGTGTGCCCAGGTGGGCAGAAGAGCCAATGGCATCCTTGCCTGGATCAGGAACAGTGTGGCCAGTAGGACAAGGGATATTATTCTGCCCCCTGTACTCAGCACTGGTCAGGCCACACCTTGAGTGCTGTATCCAGTTCTGGGTCCCTCAGTTCAAGAGAGATGTTGAGATACTGGAATGTGTCCAGAGAAGGGTGACAAAGCTAGTGAGGGGCCTGGAGCACAACCCTGTGAGGAGAGGCTGAGGGAGGTGGGATTGTTTGACTCAGGGCAGACCTCATTGCTGTCTACAACTACCTGAAAGTAGGTTGTAGCCGACTGGGGGTTGTTCTCTTCTGCCAGGCAACCAGCAACAGAACAAAGAGACACAGTCTCAAGTTGTACCAAGAGAGGAATAGGCTGGGTGTTAAGGGGAAGTTCTTCCCAGAGAGAGTGATTGGCATTGGAATGGGCTGCCCAGGGAGGTTGTGGAGTCGCTGTCCCTGGAGGTGTTCAAGAAAAGACTGGATGAGGCACTTAGTGCCATGGTGTAGTTGATTGGCTAAGGTTGGGTGATAAGTTGGACTGGATGACCTTGGAGGTCTCTTCTAACCTGTTTGATTCTATGATTCTGTGACAGTACTGCCAGAGGAGCAAATGAGGATTCACTGGTGAGGTGTCAGTATTCAGAAAGAAGTCTAGTGTTTTGGTTTAGGAACTCTTCAATTTTCATGGGTTTTTTCTCTTTGAGGAAAAATGTTAGAGAGACCCTCCAGCAGGCTCTGCCTTGCAGCTCTCCTGTGTGAAAGACAACCTGCTTCTTCTGACAGCTCCACCATTAGCTCACTTGGCAAAAGTCGCTGTCATAGTCCTAGGGTCTTTTGATGACCTCTGGGGATTCAGAATTATACGATTTGATGGATTTTTAACAAGCTTTTAAAAAAACCTCTGAGAACAGAAAATTGCATTAAAGGCACATTATTGAGGTTGTAAAGTCAAGCACACATAAGTTAGGAAATGCCAGAAGAAAGTTAGGCTGTTGACCATTAATTCAGACTCTCTGTACACCATGAAATGACCTCTAGTGTTCTGATCACATCTATTTCTGGTTGGCAGGACCTCTGCCATATATGCTGGAGTGGATGAATGGTGGCCTCTTGATGTTAACTTTGAAACAAAAATAAAAACTAAAAATCATCATGTTCTGTGTAATCATGAAGTCTCTGCATTTATCCAGAACTGCCAGAAGAGAGAAGAACTGTCTCTTGAGTCTATTCAAAGCTGGTCATTTGAGACTACAAGTCTCAATTGCTCCCTCTAATTGCTATTGAGGGATCCCTGCAATTGAGATTCCTGGAGGTTTGTTCCAGTAACTCTTTGTCAACGTTTTGGTGCCTGCCATCCTGCCATATATATTCTGACAGGGGACAGGGCTGTGTTCCTTACCTTCCGTCAAGGGAGACATCTCAGGCCTGAAAGCACTGGGACATGTTGAGTCTTTTGAAGCAATTTTGTTTTTCCCTGGCATGTTGCAACTCTGTGCACCCCTTGTGCCAGCTTACTAGCGCTGAGTGGCTCTTTACTTACTGCTGCTGCAGAGAAATGTGGAAGACCTGACCTCTAAAACTAATTCTCTGACAGAAACAGATATCAAACATGTTGTTTGATAGACCACAACTGCATGGACTGAAAAGTGAAAGGCAGCTGAGGTGCATATGCACTGGTGGGAATACAACTTGGCTTTCCCTACACAGCACAACAATGCTTGATGTGTGTGCTAGATAACGTCCCAGGAATGTAACCACCATAGCATTACAATCCTGTTTTGACTCTGTGAAATAAAGGAACAGTGGCCTAGTGAGTACCTCTTTGATGGCAATGGACAGTCAGAAGGATTGGGTTCCCAAGCAGACCTTCTTTTCTTGATTTAAACATGAAACTGCATTGCTCATCCATAATGCTGTTTCCTGGTATGCAGGAATGGTTGAGATGTGTACAGAAACAGGTGCCATGTTGTCTGAAAAAGGAGTTGCGTCACCAGGGTATGAACTTGCATAACAATTAGGAAGACTCATTAAGCTGAAACTTCAAGTCCTTTTAATTATGCAATTAAGATGTCTAATTACAAAATTAAGATATGTAATTACTTGGGGATAGAGGAAAAAAAAGGATGAAATTTTGCTGTGGTTTCTGAAAACTGTGTTCCTAGCAATGCACCTGTTTATGCAAACTTCAGTCTTCTTGGCTGAAGAAAGAATATTTATGGCCTTGAGGTAGTACCATTTTCTTCTCTGTGTCTCACAATATCTGTGTGAATAAAAAGGAAGAAGAAATTGGTCCATAAGAAAGGTGCGGTACCAGTGGTCCTAGGGAGCAAAGGGAAGGTTCGGCCTATGGTTAAAAAAGCAGGGTTGAGAGCTGAGCTTAGCTATCAGCTCTGACCCAGGCTTCCTGCAGACATCATCCATGGCCTTACATATGCACAAATCTTCTGAGGACACTCCTGGCAAGTAGACCACCCTTTGTACTCATATGGAGTGGAGTTTCCACCTGCTTTTCCAGGGATATATGTTGCTATAAGGAGCCAACAGCTTTTGCTGGTGTTGATCTCCAACATTGTGTCCAAGGGTGTTGAGCTAATGATGAAGGGCTGAAGCTGTGGGTCTGTGACTCCTGCTCATTTCCTCTTACTTGGAAAAGTACCGCCCAGTGTGAAGGGGCTGCACTCCTAGAGAGGTGGTGAAATATAGTCATTGGCCTGCTGTACAGACCATCTGTCTCTCCCAGGGCTACTCTGGAACATGGTGAAGTGTGTTGCTTTTCTGTATGGGCTTTTTAATTTAATTGGCCTTGATTCACTGCTAATCCCGCCTCCCTTTTTTTTAAATCAAAGCATCCCCCAAAACTTTAAACACACCGTGACAAACTGCAGCCTTATTGCAACCAGTCTCTTGAGCTTATTGGTTCTTTTAAGATAAGAGGCACTAAAAAAATCATTCAGCAGACCAGAACGGTATGGATTAAACAATTATTGTTAGCAGATAGAAGAGGTATAAATTTAATATTGGACATATAATGTAGCCTTTCTTGCATATTATTCCTGGTGCATTAGCAAATATTTTAATGCCATAATAATTAATACTGTGGTCCTTTGGGTTTTGCAGCTGGAAAACATCTGCCTCTGTGGAGGCAGATGGTGCAAGTGTGTAGGCCTGTTTTTTTTGTGTGCAATTATGTCAAAATTAAAACACTGAGAGTGCATGCAAGTGATTATGGAGAGCAAGTGTTACATGGAAGTTCTCGTTATCTATGAAACTGGTATTACCACACCACAAATTCATAGTTAAAAAGTGAAGATTTGTTAAACTTGAAAATGAAATTGCAACACTCAAACAGCCTTAGCCGAGTGGCTAAAGTCTATTTGAAACTTACCTCTAGAATGACATGAGATTATATTTGTGGATATTCTGTGTTGTCTTTTCTGTCATTGTTTTAGGAATAGCAATAACTCCTTACTCTGAGACTGGTATCCTAGACAAGGAAGTGTGTTTGTGGAAAGGTCTATTTTCACAGCTAGGTAACACTAAAGCAATATTTGGTAATCTTTATTGACTGAGGTTTGAAAAGGTTATGACTGATTATATTCTCTTTTCTGTTTTCTTTTTCTCTTTTCTGTTTTGTGAGAGTGTGCTTCAGGACCTGTCTCCTGGGGATGGGTAGCTGATTTAATTCAGTTTTCATAGAATCATAGAATGGTGAGCTTGGAAGGGACCTCAAGAATAATCTAGTTCCAACCCCCTGACATGGGCAGGGACACCTCCTACTAGTACAGGTCACTCAAAGCTTCATCCAGCCTGACCTTGAACACCTCCAGGGAGGGGGCATCCACAACCTCCCTGGGCAATCTGTTCCAGTGCCTCACCATGCTCACTGTAAAGAACTTTCTCCTAACATCCAGTCTAAATCTCCCCTCTTCCAGTTTAAACCCATTGCTCCTCGTCTTGTCATTACAAGACCGTGTAAATAATCCCTCCCCAACCTTCCTGTAGGCCCCCTTCAGATACTGGAAAGTCTCCTCGGAGTTTTGCTTTTCTTTTAGTGAGTGCTCTTTCTGGAGGTAACAAACAGAGGTGGCTATGTCCATCTGGTAGGGGATGTGCACCTAGGCTGCAATGCTCACCACTTGCAAGGCCTGATTTCTGTGTGTTCCTCTGTCAGAATGGGACCACATAATGATTTTTCTGTCTTGAATATCCTGAACATCACACTGGAGGACAACTTCTGTGATGGCAACTTTCCAGTGACCCTAGTGCAGTATTCATAATGCAAAATTTCCCAGGGAGGGCTAAGAGCAGAAAATCTAACTCTGTAGCCAACCTGGGGATGATGTTGATGTTTTCAGCAGACTGTACTGTATAGGCGGTGCTCCCAGGAATGCTAGTGTATTTTTATATGAACCATCATTCTAATGCTGGAGAGACTAACATTATTTAATGTATTATCACTACTTTGTGAGCAAAATACATCCTATTGTTAACTTTGATCTAGTATGGGTATATGTAAATAGAGGCAAATAGGTGAAAATGCATGATGATTATCTTGTTTGGCACAAATGATTTCCATTATCTCAGCAAAAGACTTTATTTTCCCATTCAGTCGTCCAAAATAACACACCTCCCAACTCCCAACAATGAGATTAAATAACATCACTTTTTTTATCTCTGTGTGTCCTAGTTTATAGCTTTCAGATATTATTAGGTTGTGTATTACTTAGATGTAGAAGGAGTGATGTACTTTCTCTGTTAAAAGAAATTTGGGGTAATTTCAAGGGTCTGTTGAACTCTCTGGTGCAAAATTGGAAACTATGTAATGTTATCTGCTACACAGGTTGATTGCACTTAATGGTGGACTGTATGATACTTTTTCTTGCAGTACTGATCAGTACTGACCTGTCTGGTCAGGTGGCTAGTCCTGCTGAATATATATCCACGGCAATTTGTTATTTATCTGTTGATTTTAACTCCTCCTCTTTTTTTTTTTTTTTTTTGTGTGTGTTGTTTTGTGGATAGACTTTCGTATTCCAGAGAGCTTAGATCTGTTGTGCTGGCCTACAGGAATTTGGCATGTTAACTTTCTTTTAACAGTTGTGTTTAATATGTACAGAGAACGTCTAGCTCCGAGAGGCCATCTGAACATCTTCAAAGAGTTATTGAATTGTTTATTGATCTACTTTGTTACCACTGTTCCTTTGGTTCCTTTTGATGTCTTGTCACTTTCTTCAAAATATAATGCTAGGGTTTAAATTAATAGTTGTGCAGGAAGCTCTACATGTGTAAATATTAGGGTATGTTTCTCCTTTGTGTGAGAATGTGCTAGATTGTCTAGTAAATATTGGTGCCATTGGAGTTCTATCCTTTTCATGCCCCTTCCTTCACACACAGATTTCTTCCTCTTAAGAAAATTCAAGTGTCTGAGGCTTTGTCTTTTAGGTCGTATAACAGTCTAATCTCTCATTCAGCCATTGGAAACTTATGGAGCATTTTTCTACTTGGAAAAATAAATTTGATTCATTTTTCCTCCCTTCCCATGTTTCTCTCTTACAGTTGCTAAATTCACAAATTAGAAGTGCCTGCTGATTTTTTCCCCCTCTCATTAATTTCTTCAATCAATTTTGGTAGGTTTTTAAGCTTCTGAAATAGACAGCATTCTATGGCAAGGAGTTCCATAGTATATAGATTACTTGGAAAAGTGCTTGTTTTATGATCTTACTACCTGAATATTAATTTGTGAATTTTAATATTATTTAAAATTCAAATTGTTGGTAATAATCCTGTATTTTCCAAGACATACCGGATCCTAGATATGAAACAATCACCAGTTACTGCTTTTTCCAGCATTAAGATTATAGCCTTATTCTTTGTACAGAAGTTATTCCATATCTTTGATTGTCTTGGTCATCTCTCAGTATCTCTTCTAGATTTTGTGTTTGACTTAGCTCTTCTAGTCCATTGGCTGGTCTTCTACCCATAGCGTGCATGCACAGCAACAGAAGAACGTTGCCTTATAACAGATTACGTTTTTGTGATGAATTAACACAGAACTGTGTTTAGTGGCTGAGTGACAAGTAAGACTTCCTGTCGGTATAAGGCAGGCTCAGAACTGTTCTGTTTAGCTGTACAGCTTCTCCAGATCAATATCTCATGACTGTTTGCACTCTTCCATCTCTAACCTACCTCTGCTTTCCAGCAACAAGCCTCACTGCTGTTTCACAGTGTGCTTTCACACAGCTTGTAAGCTACTGGCCAAGTGTGTGCCATGCGTGTGCCGAGTAGCTGAATCATATGAAATACCCTGTGTGAGTTATCAGTTGCTTCTGGTTAAAGAGGCAAAGCTTTCTGCCATGAAGCTGTCAGATTCATGTATTGTATTTTATTGTTTATTGTATTTTATATAGGATAATTTTTTCTTTTTAAAAGAAAAAAGCCACCAAACCACTCCTTCCTCTCTCTCCCCCATCCAAAATGATGGGAATGAACTGAAATGTTGCAAAGGTAGGGGGTAAAAAACCCCAAACTCTCAATATTTAAGGTTGCAGAAAGTAAACTGTTACATTAGAAATGGTCAAAGTCAAGGTTACCTGTGAAGTGTTGAATCTTCCTTCTTTCATGCATGCAGCACTGTCAGTGTTGAAGCACTTGCATACTGTTCTTTTATGCATAACTGCAGATATTTCTACAGTACCAGAAACATTGTGAATCACAAGATAGAGCTAAATCTGTTTATTGATGAGATTTAAAAAAAAAAGGTTTTTCCCTGCTAGCCTTGCCCTTTCTTTGTTTTATTTCTATATCTAGCTTGACTACAGTGCTTCTATTTCCCATCTCATTGTAAACCTTGTTTTCTTATGTTTGAAGTAGGCTTTCAAAAGGCAGCTGAATAAAAAGCATCAGAGAAAACCACATTAAGAAGGGAAAAAGGAAAGCAAATCCTCAGCTGCATGGAACTGCCATTAATGTTCAGACTCTGACAAAGATGAACTGCTCATCTAAGCATAAACAGTCTTCAGAGTCTGTATGTTTCTTGCCTTTTGAAATGGAGTGCACTGTACTCAGTAGTTCTGTTCCTTTTTAGATTCTGGTGATCACATAGTTTACTTTGTCTAGTGTAAGGCTCCATCGCAGATACTTTTCGCTACATGCAGACCAGGAGTCTACACACTACTGCCATGTGTAGACACACCAGGAGTGTCTGGTCTACAGAGAAATTAGCGGTTTAGTGTAACCCAGACTGGTGCTTTGTGATCTGTTACGTGTTTTACAGTGAAAACAGTCAAGGTAAAATGCCACAGAATTGACAGGTTTCCACTGAGAGAGGTTTTAATCTTTCCCACTGTTTACATACTGAAGATGAGGACTTTGCGGTGACACAAAGACACTTTAGGTAGGTTTCAAACAGCAGCAAAAAATCCTCTCTTTTGGGAAGAAAATGTATCATGTAGGCTGTTTGTCATTATGAAACTAAAATATTTTTTCCCTAGGAGTATTAGCTGTAAATATAAGGAAAAACTCATATTTTTAAAGCCAAAATGTCAATAATGTGTATTAAATGTGTAATAAATGTAGACTTCTGTGCCTTTAGTCCACAATATCCTCTCATACTGGACTAGTATCCTTGTGTAGGCTGATGACATATAATTTCTACTGAGAGGGTTTTTGTTTGTGAAGGTTTGTACTGCCTTGTTAAAACCCTTATTACCGATACTTTAAGATTTTAAAATCTCCATCTTCTGATTATGATTTTCAGAAAATATACTCACGTAAGAAAACTTGTCAAAAGAATAGGTACTGTGTTGCAGGAAATCTTCAAGGAAACAGAAGAACAAAAACCTACTAACTCAATACTTAAGTCCCATTCTACTTTGCTGGTCATGTGAGATTTAATTCTCTTAATTTTGTGTATTTAATTTCACAACACCATTCTTTCCTTTCCCTCCTGCTCCAGAAAAAGGACCGTTTCTTGACACTTGCTTCACTTTTCTCTCTCCCCACTTCACCCTGACCCAATGCACAGTTTGCCCATTGGGTTAAACTGGAATATTCCTGCCTGCATCATGTAAAACATTTCAAATGAGGCATGTTGTTGATTATTGGTCCTGAAGAAGGAGAAATCCAAATCATAGCAATGGGTTAGCATGGTCTTCAGAGTTAATAGCGCCATATGCAAGTATTTAAGAGAGAATCAGCCCATTGGGATCTGAGGGCACTGCTTCTGCCATCTCTCTGTTGTGTCATTCATATGACTTGCAGACTTGATAGACTAAGGCAGTTGCTATTGCAACTCCTACACTCTAGGCAATTCACAGCTTTTATTTTAGACTATATTTGGTTTGCTCCCCAAGACTTAACAGTCTCTCTGTGCTTAGGGTTCAAAGCTGAAGCACTGTATATCAGTTCTCAACCTGCCCTGGTAAGAGATTAAGGGTGGGAACAGAACTTCAAGTTTGGTTTCCTCTCAAGAAAAGTGTGGTTGCATGTGCTTGGGCTGTCCTGGATACAGAACCATCATGCAGGGAGAGAGCTTTAAAAGTATGTTATTGGTCTGAGCTAAGGTGTTAATGTAGACAGAGCCTCTGTTAAAAATCTTTTTCACTGGTCCTCCTGGTGATGGAGTTCAGCACGACAGCATTCAGTATTAATGTGTCTGACTAATCATAGCTGTTGCTGCTAACTCCTGCACTTTAAGTTTCACTGAAGTCCACTGACGTAAATCCATTGTTTGTATTAAGAAAGGGGGAGGGTAGAAGGAAAAAAAAAACCTTCGAGACTGTTTTTTTTTTTTCCTCCCCTGTATTATCCCTGTCAACATGCCACAGTTTCATCTGAAACAAGGGATGCGTGAAGCTTTTCAGTCTGAGTTTTGTTTCCCTGTATACTTTATATTTGTTTAATTTACTGACTGGTAGCTGTAAAACAACTTAATCAGCACATCTGGCCCAAATGCTAGGCCTGACTTGAATATACTGGCAGTGTCTTGGCTCAGACAACTGAGACTACTTTGAATTCTTGTTCTGTGATCTGTATAGGTAGCAGTGATGGAAGAAAAAAGAAAATAATTGTCTGAAGAATTGTCTTGTTCCTTTACCGGCAATGCCACATTAGTCAAGCTCCCAAATCCCTGTTTTCATCTCACTTACAAACTCATGTAGCTTTGGGGAGTCACTTCTGACTTACAAGACCCTACATGAGAAGAGAAGCTCTCTATTTCCACTGCTCAATTTGCAGATCTGTAGTTGAGGCCCTTCATTCTTTTCCCTCTCTGAAGCACACCACTCCATTGTGTTTTCTTCTGTGACCTGAGGAGCTGCAGGGCAATGTCATGACATTTGCAGTTCTGTTTGGCCAACACAGAAAACATCTTCTCTCTCTCTGAATCCAGGGAAATCATCCAAACTGATTAGTATGCTAAATCCTGTCATGACAAAATGCAAAATTAAGAGACTACCTTGTTTTTTCTAGGTACTCGACATCTGCATTCTCCAGACTAAGCAAAGTAGGGATCCGACATCCTCCACCTCTTCCTTTCATTGGAAACCTGCTCTTTTTCCATGAGGTAAGATGTGGTTTTCTTTGTATCTCTCCAGACTGATGGGAACAGTGAACAGGAGGAGGTAGGAGGAATCGAGTGGAATCCTACACTTCAACAATACCATTTCTTCAAGAATCTCCCTCTGGAAAGATCAAGGAAAACTCAGTGTTTTGAGTGAACTGATACAAGCAATTGTACACAAACAGCTCTAGTTTCAGGGGACAATAAACTTGAGGAAAAGAAAATGTGTAAGCTCTTACAGTTAATTATTTGAGCTTTTCCCAAAAAGTTCATGCCTTCAGTGAAGCAAAGTTAGTTATGTGAGTAGAGCAGATTATGTTAACTAGCCCCAGCTGGTTTGTTCTGAGTAGTTTTGACTCCTGTGACCTTTGTATTTGTGTTTTTGCTGACTGTGCACATTTATTTTAAAGCCTGTAATGTTGTCCGCTCCTAAGCAGTAACTGGAGTTAGGTACCAATGAATTCTTTTGCTCCGTACCCCAAATATTGGGACTGGAAAGGGGGAGGAAGCATTGGGATTCTGCTTCCAGATTTTGTTCCTTATAAATAGCTGAAGGATGGAGGTCAAATGGATGGGGCTAGGCTCTTTTCAGTGGTGGGCAGTGATAGGACAAGAGGCAGTGGGTAGAAAGTAGAACACAGAAGGTTTCACTTGAACATGAGGAAAAGCTTCTTTACTTTGAGAGTGATGTGGCGCTGGAAGAGGGTGCCCAGAGAGATTGTGGAGTCTCCTTTTGGAGACTTTCAAGAGCTGTTGGAATGTGTTCCTGTACAATGTGATTAGGTAAAGTTGCTTTAGCAGGGGGCTCGGACTAGTTGATCTCCAAAGGTCCCTTCTAACCCCTGCCATTCTGTGGTTTCCTAATTCTTCTCAACCATACCCTTTCATTAGTCTGCTAATGCTGTGCTTTTGTTCCTTGTTAAATTTTACTAATGCTTCTGGCAGAGGGGAGATTTAGACTAGATGTTAGGAGGAAGTTCTTTACAGTGAGGGTGGTGAGGCACTGGAACAGGTTGCCCAGGGAGGTTGTAGATGCTCCCTCCCTGGATGTGTTCAAGGTCAGATTGGATGAGGCCTTGAGTAACCTGTACTAGTGGGAGGTGTCCCTGCCTATGGCAGGGGGTTGGAACTAGATGATCCTTGAGGTCCCTTCCAACCTTACCATTCTATGATTCTATGATTCTGAGGATCCAAGATCTCTTAATAATGAAGAGATGCTGTTTCTGTGATTGAAAGACCCCTCCAATGTATCTCCGTTGCAGTCTAACACCTTTCCATGAAATCTAGACTAACTCCAGCTGCTGCCCAATTCCCTCTTTTAAGTGCATGGTCATCAATATCCATGCTAAGATTCAAATTAATGACAGTACAGTGCCTTGGTCTTCATGGTGATTGTTCTGTCAATATCTGACTCATTGTAAAGCCCATTTAAATACCAGTTTTACTTGTAGGTCTGATTTCATTTAGAAGATAGCACAAATAGTAGACATGATCCACACTTGATTAATTTGAGCTGGAATTGACAGAACAACTTTAAGTTACTGAGGATGCTGATGATGTGGAATACAGACACTAGCACTTTGGATTTCAGTTTTGCTGCATAGCATGAAGTTCTGTGGCCCATTGGTGACAAAATCCAGTTATTATTGGTCATCTGCTAACACTTTCTGTAGGAAAAGGTGCTTAGAAACTAAGTTATATTGGTCTGTTGTAGATAGACTTGCCAGTAGCAGCATACAAGTGGAAAGTTCTTGCAAACTGTTATTTATGATTTGTTTGGCAAACTTATTTGCCACAATTGCATTAAGTTAAAACAGGCTAATGAATAAAAGATAAACTTTATTCTACTAACTTTTAGGGGAAAAAAAACTAAGAAATACCAAGAAATAATAACTGCAGGCAGGTTTTTGAAACAGAGTCAAGGGATGCAAAACCATAAGGCCCACCATGCCATATGCCTGGCATTATAACATTTTGTTGTCTGTCTTCTGTCTTATCACTGCTGGTGGGAAAAGGCAAGGATGGGTCCAGGCTCTTAATAATTCTTTCTCATTTATTTTAACATATTTTCTGGATCTGCTTCTGTGGCTGCTTTCTTAAAAATAGGGCCCACAGCAACACTCTGGTAATTGGAGGGCAGCTTTTATATTGCAGGCTGTTCTCTAGAAGAGTGTTTTCAGGGACACAAGTGTTTTCACTGTGGTCAGTGGAGGACACTTCTCCAGCAAAGTAGAAACTGAGGTTGTTCAGCACCTTCCTGGGGACAGTGGTGGGCTAGAGTTTGTTTTATGGGAATAACAAAGCATTGATTTGTTCTGCTGCTACATCTGCAATGTTAAGAAGTTCTTGCACTTGAGTGTTTATGCAACCAGGTCTTTCAAATGAACTGGCTTTTTAGAGAGTCTCCCTTTTAAACAGGCCAGCTCCTTCTTGGTACTGCCAATGTTGTGCAAACCGCGCTAGCCCCGCTCACACTGAATTATCAGACTAGTGGTTTTCAACCCATGAACGTTTATTTCAGAGTAATTCATGAATGATGACTAAGAGGAATGAAGTGATATGTGCCATATGGGACTCGGCATATGTGTAATTTATACATTTCTAGGGTCGAATTTGATCTGCAAATCAACACAGGTGAAAAAACCCTGCATAAAAGTGAGATCTAGGAAAGAAGGGGAAATCAAAGCACTTCAGCGTATATAGCCTTCCCATCCCAAAAGTGTCCTCATCTCATTGTTTCAGGGATTTTTTTCTTTTCTCCCTTTTGTCCCTTTTACATAATCAAGTAAATCTAGGACCTGGGGATTTAAGAGAAAACATTAAATATTAAAAGCTTTCAACACAGTTGTGGGAGTTAGCACTATTTGTTCAATTTGTAATGACATAAATTCAAGGATTGGTGTGTCTTTCTCTGACTTGGGTGTAAATCAGTTCTACTGAAGTGAATGAAAGTTGTGTTTGTTCCACCACATATCTGAGCAGAGCATCAGGCTTCATTATCTTTTTTTTCTTTTTTTTTTACTATTCTTCTATAAGTTGAAAGATTTATGATCTGAAAACAAAGGAACCATGCAAGCAGGATTTGACCAGTACTGCTGGGTTGTGTGTTTTTAAATAAACTTTCAAATATATTTTAAACAAGAAAATGTTTTCTGCATGGCATTTTTTGGAAAGGGTTATTTCAGAGATTTCTCAAACAGTGTGTTTTCCTTTTCAGTAAAATAAGAATTGCTGTTCATAGAGTGTATGTGAGAGGAAGTGCAGAAAGTTATGGGACTAAGGGAAATGCAACAAGAAAGGCCTATCTCCATCACAGAGAAGCAGACTTCAAGAGCTGACTTGGGGAAAACAAAGTTATTTTACTGTAAGCCACTCTCTGTCTCTCAAGTGCAATGAAGGGAGATAATCACACCCTGAAACTAAAACATACCCAAGTTAACAGGCTTATCTCAAAAATGAGAAGATAGGAAATCACTGCAGTTCTGCAGCTGGGAAATTAGCAGAGTCTGAGATATTAGATTAAAAATTCTTCCATTGCATGAGAACAATTCATGGTGGGTAAGTCTGATGCAATAGTAAATATGATTAGACTGTTTTAAAAAAACCAGCATGCTCAATTTTCCCAATAACTGAGCAGACTTGCAGTACACAGACCACTGTTCTGATAGAAACTCCTCTGACTGTTTCCTCCCCTCTCCATGAGCTGCATTTTCCCTACCAGTCTGTGGAAAAATGTGCAGTTTGTTTGTGATAGCTATGTAACAGGAGACACGAGGGTATAAACGGTATGGACTTTGACACGTGGATCTGTATGGGCTTTGGAGCCTCAGGTTGCAGAACTACACAAATCTCTACTATTAACTCCCAGGCAAATGATTTTATTTTATGACAGATGCTCTGAAAACCGAGAAGGCACATGCACAACATTACCCGTCCTTCTGGAGAACCATGGCAAACACCTGACCTGTTGCTATGGCTGTGTTGTACTTTTCCTTCCCTTTCCCATCTCTCTTCTAAAAAGGCAGCTATGATGTTTTAGAATGTCATTGGCTGTGACATTGGCATGGCTGTAGCTGATACTGTACCTGTGTCTGTTCTCTACTCAGCCTTCTGGTGTCTCTGGTGTTTTGAGGTGGTATTAGGAATGTGGTTGGCTGCCCTTGTTGTGGTGCTTGGTAGGTGGGATATGCAGTTGTGCCCTGAGTACAGTTGAGTGATGTGCTTAGAGTCCTTATAATAGCACGATCGTGTGTTGCTTTCCTCCTATTACT
Organism: Eubucco bourcierii; assembly: GCA_013396675.1. Classification (NCBI taxonomy): domain Eukaryota; kingdom Metazoa; phylum Chordata; class Aves; order Piciformes; family Ramphastidae; genus Eubucco; species Eubucco bourcierii. The sequence goes on along the minus strand of VWZE01004491.1, from coordinate 536,098 downwards.
CCTAGCAAGCTCCAGTGATGCTTTTGACTGGCTGTGTGTTTTTGTCCCTGCCTTGCATTTTAATGAAAGACATCACTTTCTTTAGCCCCTCTCTGCTTGGACAGGATGCTCTTTGTTTATTCTGTTTATTTCTGTCTGGCCTACTTGTCGATCCTGGGCTACCCTGAATGGAAGTGGGGGCTGTGTGGGTGCTTTGTCTTGCTTTCAGTTTGGGATCTGGCTGGGCTGTGTTGTTTTATGGCTGATGGATGAGAGTGGAGAAGGGGAGCAGAGCAGGGAGGAAGCAGAGAGCAAACATGATCTTTTTTCCACTACATTTCTGCCAAAAACATCCTTTGAGTTAGACCAAAAGAAAAATAAAAGACAGAGTCCTTGCAAGAGTGAAATTAACCCCATATAAAATTTTCAGCCTAGAAAACAGCATGTCAGTGCTTAGAGAGAGAGGAGCTGCAGCATTTACTATTCTGGAATTTAATGACACAGCATGTAAACCCAAACAAGTTTGGAGAGAGGCAAATGGTGAGGGGTGGGGTGGGGTGGGCAGTGGGGGGTGGCAGCAAAGGAAGGGAAGAAGAGAACCTCTCAGATAGGTTACAGACATGGTTTTAATTACAAGAATAATATGGTTTACACTGGGACTGAAGGCTGGCATATGTTTTTGTGTTGCTTTGTAAAGATAAACAAGAGAGGAATGGGATACGGAGCGTGTGCTTTGCAACTTGATAGCTATCTTTGTGGAACCACAAAGGGCAGCCGTGGCACCACCAACCAACCTGTCTTTACCTCCCTCAGTCAGCTATGTGCATCCACCGTGGACTGCTAACTGCCCAGACAGACTTCTTGGGGTGTCTTGGGTCTTCCCTTACATCCTGGGAAACTCCCTTTGATCAGGAGGCTTGTGTATGCTCACATTTCGTGTGACATGAATACACGTGGTGCAGATGTAAATCTAGCCATTTCACAGCCTGAAATGTGACAGAAAACCTGGGCTTAGACATGTTTTTATATGTATAGTCATACATCTATAAAGACAGTCTCTCTCTCTTTCAGATACATGTATTTTCCTAGTTTCAGCTGATACTCTGTGCTACTTTCTTTGATAAGATGTTGTCAGGTACCCTGACGAAATCAGTGCAGTGTGCCTTTATGAGAACCTAATGTAGGAAATCAAGGCGTTGCAATTAACTGTCTTCCACATGGCTACATACTGTTTGCATCCTGGACCTTTGTTTCTCAGAAAATCATCTAGTGAAGCTGTGGTGTGGCTCACCCCTGTGGCTCCTCTCTGAGCTTGTGAGATCTCAGCAGGGTGAGTGTGCCTGTAGGGGAACAGTGAGGATAACTCAGAAACACTTCTCTAGAGGCACGAAGGTGGTAGTGGTCATGGCAGATGCTTAAAATGATGGCTGAAAAGAGTGTTGTAGGGAAAATTTGCCATGTGTTGTATCTTTTGGAGAACGTAGAATCATAGAATGGTAAGGTTGGAAGGGACTTAAAGGATCATCTAGTTCCAACCCCCTGCCATAGGCAGGGACACCTCCCACTAGTACAGGTTACTCAAGGCCTCCTCCAACCTGGCCTTGAACACCTCCAGGGAGGAAACATCCACAACCTTCCTGGGCAACCTGTTCCAGTGCCTCACCACCCTCACTGTAAAGAACTTCCTCCTGACATCCAGTCTAAATCTCCCCTCTGTCAGTTTAAGCCCATTGCCCCTTGTCCTGTCATTGCAAGACCTTGTAAATAATCCCTCCCCAGCCTTCCTGTAGGCCTCCTTCAGATACTGTAAGGCTACTTTAAGGTCTCCTTGAAGCCTTCTCTTCTCCAGGCTGAAGAGCCCCAACTCTCTCAGCCTGTCCTCATAGGAGAGCTGTTGCAGCCCTCTGATCATGTTTGTGGCCCTCCTCTGGACCCACTCCAACAGTTCCATGTCCTTCATGTTCATGTTCATCACATAACTCTCTGGAATTTGCCATGTAGCCTGCTCTTTAAACAGTGTGTACTGCTAAATTAAAGCCATCTCTGCTATGACATGTACCAGTGATGAACACAGACATGCTACACAGTAGTTGAGTTAAGAGCATGAAGATAATGTATAGTTGCAATGGTAGCAGTGTACAGATAGACCCAGTGCAATCCTTGAAATTATATTTTATCTTGCAGTCCAGAATCCCTGTGGTTATAAACAAGAAGTAGGGGATTCCTAAAAGAAGTAGGGGATTCCTAAAAGAAGTAGGGGATTCCTAAAAGAAGTAGGGGATTCCTAAAAGAAGTAGGGGATTCCTAAAAGAAGTAGGGGATTCCTAAAAGAAGTAGGGGATTCCTAAAAGAAGTAGGGACCTTCATCTTGAAGAGCAGGGCAATAGTGATGTGATTGAGTAGGAGGACTGCTGTAACTGGTGTTACAAACTTCATGAACTTGTGAGTTTATAAAAACACAAATGTTTCTTAGACATGATTGTCTTCTGTTCAGGCTTGGCTGTAGTTGTGTCAGTGTGGCACTGCCCTGGAGAAAGTGGACTTGGACTAAATAAAATCTTTCCTCAAAGAAAGCAATCAGCTCCAGGCGGCAGGGAGTAAGAGCAATCTGTTTTTTTTAAACAAAGCTGTAACTTGTTCAGCTTACCTGTAAATCTGGGGTCATAGGCTGTTCCTCTTCTTATTTTGATGTAGAGAAATTCATATTCAGAAAAACAGTTCCTCTGTGTCAGTAGGATCAGTACCTATAACAACAACCAGGTATCAGTTGTAATCCTAAAATTATAGCAGACTCAGATTGATTCTTGAGAACAGTTGTTATCCATGAGCCAACAAATTTAGCTGAGTCTTAACTTCATTAGCAGTGTCTAAATGCATTAGCCATATGCTCCTCAGCATATGGGTAAATACATAACAATTTATTTTCATTAGGGTTTTCTTACAAGTGCTGCTAAACCAAGCTCCACTAGAAATGTTTACAGCATGACACGTCTTTTCAAATGAGGAACTGGCCTTCTGTACGGCAAGTCATCCTGAAAGAGTGGTAAGCAACATACTTCCTCCGCCCTTTCTGAGAGTAGGAAGGTACAGCTGCTATGGATCTGATCCACTGCAGATAACTGAGCTCAGTTTCTGCAAGGCTTTGTATTAAAATGAGTAATAGAAGGGTTTGGAGAACTGCCTCTTCAAACATGTGCCATTAATTCCCTGGTAGTCATTGTATGCTGTCTTCTGTCTGTCTGCGGTGCACCTTGGGTGGCATCACCTCCTTTGTCTGGATAGCTATATTTGGATGTAAGACTCATGAGCCTGTGGGTTCTACCGCTTTCCTCCTTGTCCCAGGCAGAATGTAGAGATAAAACACTTTTCCCATGAGGCTCTGAGTAAGCAACTGGGTTTTAGTCATGACCCATAGTCAAAGGGGTGCAGTGCTGGGAAGGACAGGGTGAGTTTGCAGGATGGATATTAGGGCAGGGCTGTGAGGACTTCCGTAGCTGTGGACACCAGACAGAAGCAAAACAGCCATTGCATGCTCAGCCTTCTCTTAGTTCGGACTCTCTAGAGTGCTCTTTTTTTTTGGTTAAATATTTGTACAATTTGATCCAGAAATGCAAGTTGCCTAGAAAGGTGTGGAAGTGTAAGAAAGGACCAATCTTGTCAGAGAGATAGAAAGAGCAAAAGTTATTCTAATTCTCCACATCCTCAGAGAATGTGGTGAGGTGTATGTCTAAGTGTAGACAATAACGTGAAACCAGAATCAACCAGAGCTGGATTCTAATCTGATTTGTCTGTGAACTGACTGTTTTTTGTTTGGTTTGGTTTGGTTTCATGTGTGGTGGGTTTTTTTTTTCCCTTTTGGTTTTATTTTGTTTGTTTTTAAAAGCTCATGTATTTCAAATTATTGTGTTTACTTTCTGTTTTCACATGCAGTACAGTGAAATGAATGATTACCGTTTTTGGTTGTCCTTGTACTTTTTAACTTTTGTTTATTTGTTATTAACCTTTTTCCCTGCTTACATTTTTGTAATTTTTAAATATTCCATTAATTTTACATTATTTCTATTAAGGCAGAGGGATAAGTGAAATGTTCTTTGGACAGGTGCACTGGTGCAATTTTAAATATTCAGTGCCAAAGGTGATTTAGGTAGGAGTAGTGAAAGCTGGGCCAAATGAGCCATAAGAAGTCACATGTGATGATGAGTTAAAGATTTTGAGTATTCTTTGAGAAGGTGAGTGGAACTTTAAACACAGTGATTATGTTCCATTCAAAAAAGGGACATGACAATATCAGGGTTTGGAGGAAAGTGTTCCTTTGGACACGCAGGAAAAGAGGATGGGGAACCCTAAAATCTTCATTGATTATTTATCTGTTTGCTTTTATATCTATATATTGAGCGGAAACAGCAAGCCCTGGATAGGACAAGGCAGCTTGTAGCTCTAGATGGAAAAAAGTACAAAAGAGTGTGAACAAGAAATGGGTGACTGCTATGTGATTTTTTTGCAACAGGATGATCATTAACTTGATCAGTTAGTACGTGGCAACATAAAATGTGTTGTGAAAAGTGTCTGGCAAGACAGTTGGAAGAAGAGTGGTGGTTGAATAATCCTTTGTGTTTCATGTCTGAGGACAGTCTTGGACAAGAGCACCTTGCAGCCAAGGTGAGATGCAAAAGGTACTTGATCACACACAAGAGGGAAATGGGAGAACTTCTGAGTTAAAAACCTAGCTGTTGACCTTATACCAGGGATCTCTGTTTTAATAAAGAGTCTCATGTAATTCATGATGAATAGAATTAGAGACCATGCAAGTGTCTTTTAGTTATATTTGTGTTTATGTTTTTCACTACCTTCCTTACCCCCCCACCATACCCCAGAGAACCATCTTGAAGACCTCATAAACACAAGATTTCATTTTCTAATGCTATTTCATTTCCTGGATGGAGGACCTGCCACAAGAAGACCAGACCTCAAATTATAATAGCCCTATAAATAACTCCCTAAGGCAAAAGGAAAAAAACCCCAAACCTTTGAAAGATAACCGCAAATGCAAAACTGGAGGTGTTTGGGTTCTTGCAGAAGCAGGCTAGGCAGCCCTAGTTAGGGCATCATTAATTTAGTGTAAAGTGGGGTTTTTTTGTCTTTCTCTGTTTATCTCTGTGTGTTGTTTACTTACAAACCTGTACCTCAAAAATCATCAGCGGTCTTTTAGTTAAGCTTAATTTACTACAGTGTTTTGGTGCCTTTTGCCCTGTCTTCAGTGCCTACTAGAAAATGGAGATTCTGGATAAAATGGAAAACAATGCAACAAAATGACTAAAACAAATACAGTCAGAAATTGGGTAAAAATAGTCTGAAAATGCAACTTTTTATCCTTTCTGGGTGAAGTTGTATTATTTCAGCAGACCCAGACTGTCTGCCTGCTTTGCACTGGAAATCTGTGCAGAATTGGCACATTGACTAGAATAAAAACATTCCCGAGGAATCGGCATGTTCTGTCAAAACATTTGAACAGCTCCTGTCTCCCAGAGCACAGCACTGCTGCGCAACCGGCAAACGGAGCTCTGCAACACGCAGTGATGGCTTCTCCTCCAATCTCCTCTCTTGAATCCACCTTTTCACATACTTGAGGGCAAAGTGCTTCAGGTTAAATTATATCAAGCTGTGGTGGGAGTAGAGAAGGAGACTTGTGAGAACCTTTTGCATCATGGTGTGACCTATATAAGGACTGTCCTTTCTCAGTTACTGCCAGGCCTGTGTTCTATATGTCTGCCAAAGCTGAGGCTCTAGGACCCTGGTATCTTCCTGTAGCAGCCTGGGCCAGCATACAGACCAGGGACAGCTGGGCTGGCAAAGCTGAGCTCCAGGAGAAGTCCCGTTGGGCAGGAACAAAATTCCCACTTGACAGATGCCTTTGTGCCATGCCTTTGATCGCTGCATGATTCTCTGCTACATGTGAGCTCAATCTCCATCGGCAAAGTTCAGTCTCTCTGCTGAGTAATGATAATTTTTTTTCTTTTATGACTTGATTAAATAAAAAAAAAAAAAAAAAACCAAAAAGGGAAAGAAAATGGTAATCTTTGGCCAGAAGATACACAGCAGTTATACAGTGTAACTAAGCAAAGTGTGATTAGCCTCAACCTTTGCAGCGGGACACTGATTACAATTTTTCCTAAGTAATATCTTAGTCCTCTAGCAATGAAATGGGGTCTCACTAGTGAGCTCTGCTCAGTATGACAGTGGTAAAATCAGGCCTGCAGCCAATTTACCGGAGGTGCCGTCTGTCTGTTATTGAGACCAATTGCTTAGGAATGTAATTGTATCGTTCTTGTTACCAAAATTGATATCCCCTGACTGACCGCAGCTAAATGAGTTTTTATTTTTGCAGAATTTCTGGACCGTTGCATGATAAGGCACTGTGGTGGACAGCATGCAGTCAGTGGTTTGAAACAAATGAAGTTTTTCTTCATATTTGAAACAATGGGTATTAAGCAATACTTTACTAGCAGATGGTGTCCTGTAAGGCTGTACATGTGATGGTAGCCTGTTTGAATGGGTACCATACCTGTTTGTCTGAATCCCACCCAGCAGGAAAAAATCCTTTATAAAGTATTATAAAAATAAATAAGGTGAGAAGGCAAGCAACCCTACATAGGTGCGTATCTTATACACCATGGCACGTGCCCACACAGCAATTCAGAGCAATTTTGGTCAAGTGGCATCATTGATAAACATAATGGAAGAGAATGACTGCATACCATGCAGAGCAAAGAAGGCAGAGCTGGTTTATTAACCAGCCCTAGCTCTCCTTAGGTTAGTGACAGCCATCAGTCTTACAGGGGATGGGTCTATTGCTTATCCTCTGGGCCCAGAGGGCCGGATGTGTTGCATAGGGAATGTACTTAATCTGTGAATGATCATTCCTGATGGATCCCCTCAAGGCAGTCCAAAAGTAGCATTATTGGGCCCCAGCTTACTTGATATGAAAGGACAAGACCACCCAATCTGTTGCCTTTAGGGAAGGGAGAAAGTAAAATTACTGTGATTGCTAGGATTAATAATTTCACATTTTATGCAAGCAGTTTATACTCTGTGGCCAAAATGTTTACTGGTGTCTAACCCAAGGAAGCCAAATCCACACTGTAACACCTAAAAGCATAGAATCAGTCAGGGTTGGAAGGGACCACAAAGATCATCTAGTTCCAACCCCCCTGTCATAGGCAGGGACACACTACCCTAGATCAGGCTGGCCAGAACCTCATCCTGCCTGTCCTTAAACATCTCCAGGGATGGGACCTCAACCACCTCACTGGACAACCCATTCCAGGGTCTCACCATTCTCATGCTGAAGAACTTCCTCCTCATGTCTAGTTTGAATCTACCCACCTCCAGCTTGCTCCATTCCCCCTAGTCCTGTAAAAAGCATAACCATATGATTCTCACAGGAGTTAACAAGGGTTCTTTTCAGACATTGCTACAACTGCTTTTAATTAGTTATGCAAAGTCTAGCATGCTGCACTGGTAAGTTTTGGCCTGAGCATAAACCGTGTTGATGAAATAGAACCACCTTTGGGACTGAGGCAAAGTCATTTTACCACAGTATGGATATATGGGAGGGGGAAACCTGTTAAAATCCTTCTATGAACAGTTATGGGAATAATATGTTAAAAGGCTTTGAGACCTTGCACAATGTTGAGCCCATGTCTTCTTAGGAGAGTTAACAGGCTGAAGTAACAATGCCATAATTGAAACCTCTTAGTATGTTATATCACTGTCTTGCAAAGATCTGAGATTTAGTTTTGTGCAGACCTTGCCACTGCACTAACACAGGAACATTCACTCGATTTGGTAAAAGCTTGTAATCTGCAGAGGCAGACCTGGAAGAAAGGAAGTGTTCTTGCAATTTTATGAGCAAGGAAGCTAAGGATTGTGGTTAAAACAGTTTCATTTTATCATCTGACCAATGGGCAAGTGCCCAGTGTCTTCCCTGAGCACAGGAGCAGATAGTAATTGACTCCTCCAAGCTTGTGCGGAGGGAGATGGTGGGAAGGCTGTGGACTGTATTTGCATCCAATGGGCTCTGGCACAGCACCACAATTCCTGCCACCTTCTCAGAGCCTTGTCTTGCTGCAGGGAAAGTTTGTATTATGTGGAGGAGGATAATGCCTCAAAACACCTGTGTTGGAATAAATAATTATCTGAAGTCAAGAGTTCAAACACAACTTGCATCTCTAGTCAGTCTGGTAATTTTTGTTTGGCTTAGGAAAAATAGCAATGAGTGTTAAATTAATGCTTAAAAGATTGCCTCTCTTCAGAGAAATTTGTTATCCTTTCTCTCATTTTCAGCAAGGAAAACTTGCTTTTGCAGCAGAGATTCTGACATTAAGTATCTTGATAGAATAATAGGCATGAGATGGATTGCAATCTATTGCCTCAAGACTTTGCCAATCATAAACTAAAATCAGTTAATGCATTGAGCTAAATCTTGCTATGTTGTGCGCGGTGCTAGGAGTATTAAAAAAATCAATCCAGAAAATATATTGATTATATTATCTCCATAGCAACAAACAATAATGGGATAACGTTAGCTTAATGATCGTGCTTTGTGCAAACCTTTCAGAATAATTACTGCATTGTGGTCTTTTCATGATATGGAGCACAATAACGCATCTTCCTTGACTGCAGTCACCATCAGCACTGCGTCAAGAGATGCTGTTTTTGTGTGCGTGTGTATGTATTCGTGGGTAATTTTGCTCTGGATGAAACAATTTAGCAGACTATTTTGGGATCCGTTTTTAAATGGTCAACACCACAAACTGACAATTGTTTTCTTTGTGGTTTGTTTTCTCCCATCTCCTCTGACAACTGGCTATGGTAAAAAGAGGCTGTTAACATTCCTTCTCCTTCATCTTTCTTTACAAGGCACAAAGGTTTTGGCATGTGACAAAGCTAAACGTCCAGCTACTGCATTAAGGATTTGCAGGAGAGGGGAGCTCTTTTCTAAAGACAGAGCTTCAAAGCTCTGTCTTCTTTAATTGAATTTCATCTATCATTCTTGAGAAATGAACTGTTCCACAAGAGCTGAGATATTTGCCTGTATTTTGAAGGACCTGATTCTCTTGTACATCCTGCATTGTCCTATAAATAACCTGAGGCTGTTATGAATAAAAATATATATATTCTTATGTATAAGTAGGGAGGTGTGTATATAACACTTTTAGCTTCAAATTTTACCAGGGGAGTCAGAGGAATAGATTTATACACTCTTAATCTGGGTCTTACTTTTATTTTTACTCCTAGATCAATCCTATAATTTTAATCTTGAATTTAAAGGAGTTGTTAACACATATCTATGATAGACCTATGAAGTTTTTAGAGTGGTTAAAGCCCCTCCATTTAATCCCTGAAGTTTAAGCAACCCCTAAACTGTCCTATCTCTGTGAAAGCTCTTGAGGACCTGGCAGTGAACAGTGAGTCCATTCGCCACTATTTCCTCATGTACTGTGTGTTCAAGGGTTGGGTTTAGAGATCAGCCAAGGCAGAGCAGGCTGCTGCCAGACCTTGCACTGGCAGGGGAGTCTCCATGGCTTTCATAGGTTGCGCTGTACTATCCCCAGTGCAAAGGTAAGGTGCCCCTTTACTACCTTGGATGGATGAGTGGATCTCCAGTGGTCATTCCTACAGCCCTTTTGCTGTGGGACAATGAATGATGTCAGACAGGTTAAACTATATATCAGTGCGTCATGTTGCTTTTATGCTTACTTCTGGACAGATTCTGTTCTTCAAATGGCCCATAAATTTAATGTCCTAATGTTTATGACAAGGATGCCCTTTTCTTTGAGAACTGTCCCCAGGAGAAAGCACCTGCTTTGTAACTATTGTTTACTATATGTGACCGTCTTGGAGCCAAGGCTATGCAGACCCTCAACTCTAGGTACTGTGTACATGAGAAATGCAGTACAGTGCAAGTGCTGACGGTTTTCCATTTGAGATATCCCCTGCTGCATTTTTCCTCTGCAGTCCCTCCAGTTTGTTGCTTTATGGGGAGGGTGTGATGAAAGAGTTGTTTTCTGTCCCAGTGAGTTCTTACTTTCTACCAGTCACTCAATCCCCTAGGAATGTAGCTAATTCAGAGGGAGAGGGAGGAGCAGTGGTTGCTCTCAACTTTGTGCCTTGTGCCAAAGCATCCAGTTCTGTTTAGCCGTTGTATTGAGTGAGGGTGCCAAGCCCCTCTCTCCTTTTTTGGGCACAGATGAATGCAGTTGTGAAATAGAGGCTAAATACATCAGTTCCTCTGGAAAATATCTGGTATTTGCAGGTGTGTGACATCACTAATTTAAAACAAACAAACCAAAAGAGTCCAGATGGATTGACAAGGTGCCTTTTCTGATGCTTCTGCAGAATCCAGCCCTCTGTGATGACCTAGAAACAGAAATGAATGGCTGATATGAGTTATTGCATTCCCTACTTTGAAAACCAAGCTCTTCTGTCTCTGAAGTTACAGTCAAAGTGTTTGCTTGGCAATCCCTGTCCTCACTCTAGGAGTTGGCCAGTGGCCTTGCTGATCCCTAACAGTGTCTCAAATTCTCATTCCACTGCAGCCTCCTTCTACTGTTCTCTGCAATCTTCTCTCCAGCCCACACAGGAGCTGGCACTGCATGTTTCACTCCATTTCTTCCTAATCCCTCATTCCAGGGAGGCCTGGTATGTCTTTTTAGTGTGTCTCTTTTCCATGCTTGGATCCTACTAGTTACCACATGGGTGGCTTGGATCTAAAATAGTGTTTACCTTCAGGACAGAACATGAAGTGTAACTTACCTTATGAAAACAAGGAGATTTTGTTGGAATTATTATTTTAAAGTAAGTGACAAGTTGGCTGGTGTGATGTGGCTGCTGGGCCTGCAGCTTGTGCTGTTCCCAAAGGGATAAAACTGTTCTCTTCTACACAGGATTTTACAACACACTTCTGTCCACAGTAGTTTAGAGCTGGTCTGTCTTTCCTAGTAGGCTGTCAGGCTGGCAGCAGGACGGAGCACGGAGTGTTTGTTCATATGACTGGGGTGAAGATTCTTGTAGCTCAGCAGCCCATGTGCTCCCTCATGCCCTGCTGAATGTATGGGCTCACCTCACGGCTTGTGCGTGGCTTGTCTGCCCTTAACGTTGTGCCTTTAACAGAGGTGGCATGTGATAGGTGGTAGTAGAGAGGGACCTGTCATGCCTATGCCTGGCCTGTCCATGCTACAGATAGCAGCATGCTCTGTTCTGCATCAAAGGCCAGTACAATCTATGGGGACATTTTTCTCCTTTCATGCTTGAAAGCCTGCATCCATACAAGGTGGAAATTAGACAAGGGGAAGCTGGGCTTGTCTAGCTATGTTAAAATACAGAAATAGTCCTGGTATCTTTCAGTAATGCATTAAGTGGCATGACTAATGTCTGTCACATGTAATGCTCTTTCCAGGTCTCTTCTCTTGACGGAGTACTCTGCGTGCAGCCTAGCGCTTTCATTTGGGCACTATTTTGTGTCTTAGTGTCATTGTGATAAAAATTTTGGAGCTGAACACAGATGAAGTTTGTGATAATCTTTTGTTACTTCAGACGTATGATTCGTAATTTGAAACTTGGTGGTCACACATAATTAACTGGCCTTGATTTCGTGATCAGTTCATAAACAAATGGTAGAGTCTTCTAGCACTATACAAGGGAAATGTCTTTGAGTAGGCCGAGATAGTATCACCCACCGAATCACAGAATTGCCATGACTGAGTAGTTTTGCTTCCTAAAGCTGAGGCTTTCTTGAGACCCACCTGTTTAAATAGTATCCACTTAGACACTAGTGAGTTAGGACAGTATGAGATAGTCCAGAGTTTGTGTCAGAAAAGAAAGCTAAAACACTCTTGTCCTAATTCTGGGGATGAAAATGTAGGATTTGCATGTAGACATAATTTTTCCAGTACTCTTTTTTTCCAGTACTTTTTCAAAGTTTGCATTCCATGGCAGCTAAAAGAGACTATTGTACAACGTGATTAGTTAATACCTTTTATCCTTAAAAATGACATTTTGTAATCTGAATTTATCTACTCTTGATGGATCTAGGAAGGAGAGGGACACTGTTCAGAAGTGGAAGAACTCCTTAGAGACAAAAAGACCGTCTACCTTTCTAAGGAAAAAGTCAACTTCTCTTTTTTTTTTTTTTTACCCCCTGGAAAACTACATTGTCAGAATACTCCCAAAGTGTTTTCCTTAGATTTAACTAGCATGTCTGTCTGTCCTACAAGAAGTTGTCTTCATTTCTTTACATTACGCAATTGCTATTTTGCTTTCCTTAAGGCAGGCCAGCAAAGGAAACTAATAAAATTCATTCACCGTTAGTAAGATGTGCTGAATGCCTACACTAATCCATCTGAGAGACATTGAGCACAGAGTGAAAATATGCATTGCAGTGGTCTTCTATTGCACAATGAATTCCCTTCTATAGAGCGGACTGTAGTTCTGTCTTCCTGTTGTAATTTAAGGATACAGCAATATTAAGAAAGGCAAAAAGATGGTTAGCAATCCAGTGGAACTGTCTACAAGAGATTGTGCATGAGAGAATTACACCCAGCCTGTAAAGAAGACAACTTAAGAGATTTAGTGGAAATTACATACTCTAGCAAAAAAAAACAAAACCAAAACCCAAACATATAAATCCATCACTCCCTTCTCTTTTTCCTAGTTTCTTGACTTACTATAAATATGTTTATTGCAGGATCACAAATTGCAGTGAGTCTGTAAGACCTCATATGGAGCCTTTTGTAAACACGCATTGCAAAAATTGTATTTCTCTTTACACGTCTTCATAATGACAGGTTTTCTGGTTTTGATAAAGGTTCCTAGAAGCCTGAATAGGTGTCTTCTGTGACATTTACTATTAAGTAAAATAAGGGCCTAGCAGTTCTAAGTGTTATCTAGACAATAGTCCTAATAAAAATAGTAAGGTCCCAATTAAAACTCTACAGCAGATATAAACAAGGTCTAAGCTAATGCCAGGCAACTTCTAAACAGATAAAAAGAAATACTATTTTAACCAGTGTAATCAGTCAGGAGAATTCATCATTGCAAGAATCAGGGAGCTGAATACAGCAGCTGGAATAATTTGAGGGTCTGGATAATTTTATGACTAATTACATTTGTAGCTATGCATATTATGATAAGAGTAATTGAATCTTTAGCTAACAGTTGAGTGAGGAAGAAACCTCCCTCTTTTTAAAACATTTTGGAATTAACCATGTATGTAAGATTGTTTTCCTCTTGCCTTTCTCCAAAGCCTTAAGCATGGAATATGTCTGAAAGCTCAGAGGTAGATAAAATTTGTTGATATTCCTATCTCATATACTGTCTGTGTTTCTGTGACAGAGAAGGAATGTGGGTTTGTAAGACACCAAGAAGGAGGACTGGAAAACCTACAACTTGTCTCTGCCTCTACCACCAATTTCTTGCATGGCATTTGGCAAATGGCTTAATCTTGTATACTTCCAAGTCCCCACCTGTGACAGATGAGCATTTGCGTTCCCAGAGGTGTTGTGGAAATGAATTTTGTAATGTGAAATGAGTTTGAAAAGAGTAAGACAAAAAGAAAGTGAAAATCTCATTGCAGTATGCAAAATCAAAGTATGAGGGCATATTTATATGGCAATGCTTTGAAAAGTAAAGGTGATTCAACTAGAAGTGTGAATGCAGCGTGACTATGTGAAAGTGCAGTAAATCTTTTCCATGAGAAGAGTGTCTCTTATTCTGGAAGTGGCAGTGTATCGCCTTGAGTGGCTGGTGTAGATGGGCTGGGTTATTCATCCTATACTCTGTTTTGTCAAGGTGTCCAAATCCTATCTCCTGTGCCTAAAAACTCTCCTTAAGTAAGGTTCTTGTCTCTGCTATTTTGAGTGAGAGGCTGTTCTAATATCTTACTGCTTTGGTAGTCAATAACTTTCACCTAATTTCTTGCAACATTTATCCTTGGCTAGTTTATACTCATCTTTGATCTTTTTGTAATGTGGGCCTTTATATTAAATATTTTTCCCTCCCTGGTGATTACTCCTCCCTTTGGTCTGCTAAAATGAACCTTTGGTTTGCTAAAATGAACTCCTAATTATGACTTGTAAGACAGGCCTTCTTTTCCCTGAGGATCCTTGTAACCCTTTTCTACACTCATTCCTGTTTTAATTCATTCCTTTTGAGTGTGACTTATCAGATTTGCACGAAGCTTTCCAGAGAAACTGGATCCTGGATATTCTACAGTTGTAGATTCTGTCATATTTGTTGTTCATCATTGTCCTGTGGTTGTGTCTGTCCAACTTTTTCCCCTCTCTGTTACTAATCTTCTGCAGAATTTCTTGGAACTAATGTAATTCCTCCAAGGACATAACGCTTTGCTTTCAGCTAAGGACTCTCCTCTGGTATAGTTACTCATTTTCTTCAGGTCATCTAGTTCTTCTAATATGACAATCTCAATCTCTCTGCCTACTGAGGAGTCTTTCTTTCAACCTAGAGCTGTGAACGTACTGCACAGAAGTCTACCTGCTTTTTGTGCCAAAGTCAGTCCTCAAAACACTGAACAAGGTTTGTCCCAAGACTGACCTTTGATAAATCTATGGGTTTCCTTCTGTCATGCCTGTACTTTTTCTTTCAGTTTGGTCTATAAATAATTTCCCTACAGCTTACAAGTGTACTCTCCCTTGATTTTTATCCTTCATCCTTCTGGACATGATTGTTTCCCTGCCACCAACCTGTAGTCTGTGTTCATCTTCCACTGTTCTCTCACTTAGCAAATGTTATCTTCCTAAAGATAGATAATACACAGTGTATCCCATTTCATATTCTCTCAACCCTATTTCCTTCAGGTATTTCCTTTAGGTGGAGCAGGGTGCCAGTTTGTAACTGGTGAGCCAGCGTTGGTGCTGGAGAAGCTATGAACTGGCTGTAGCTGCCCTGTCCAGACGTGCTGCTTCCACAGCACTGGTTCTTATGACTCAGATGTTTAAAAACGTGTGGTGGGGTTTGTGAGAAAATATGGATTGTGTGTGTTCCATGCACTGGGAAATCTTGCATGCTATTGAGGTCAGGCTCTCAATTGTGTATTTACTTGCTTGGCTTCCCCTCCCTCCTGCTGACTCTTCAGTTACCAGCAGTTAGAATCAGGCATTAACCTGGTTAATGGGGAGAGACAGCAAATAACAGAAAGGATGATGTGGTTTTCTTAATTCCCTGTTGGAAACCTGACTGTTTAAAACTGTAAATGTCTCAAGAAAATACTGAAAAGGGCCCAAAACATGTTTTGTTTTGTAATACAGGCACACCCAGGCAAAGGAGAATGACATGAGGCCATGTTCTCCTTAGGACTTCATTGGCAAGTAATCTTTGAGGGTGAAAGGGCAGTGCCCTGCCAGAGCTGCCCAAGTAGCTTCAAGTTGGCTGCATGCAGGTTATGGGGTACTAAATTTGCATTACTGAATTGTATTGTGCCATCGGATTCTAGTGGGAGATATGATGCATTCAGGTGATGCCTCGGTGCCATCTGATCCTTTTGAGTGGTATGACTCAATCCTGAAAGCCTGTGCCTTCTCTGACCAGGGCAGGTGATGGATACCAGAAGGAGAAGAGGATGATGAAAGGCATGGAGTAAAGGCAGAGGGAAAGAAACAGCTCATAGAAGAGGGAGTATAACCATCTTTCAGGGAAGGACATGAGCAGTTTCTCCTAACAGTGATACAACAGCTCCTTGTTCCAGGCAGCAAGGACTAATACATCACATATAAATAAACCTGCTTTCTTAGTTTAGACCTGAAAAGGTAGAAGAAAAAAAAACAAACCCTACAATTTGTTTGGTATTTAGTTTAGGTAATTTTAAAAAAATATATGTAATGAGAACACATTGTCCAAATTTTCATATGCAGATTCAATTAGTGTTCACTTTACAGATGAGGATTAACTTAATTACATAACACTAACCTCTCTTAATAACTATTAAGGGTAGGAAGGCTGCTTTTAATAAATTTGTAAGGCTTATATGTGTTTTTTAAAATCTGAAATGGCATGCATGTAAATTAAACCAAATTACACACAGAGGACAGCCATTAAGGGTAACGATCAAAGGAAACAAACTATGTACATGACTCAGAACCAGACTGGTTAGAACTTCGAGCTGTTTTCCTCCTCTTGTCTGCTGGCATCCTAGTGTTTTCACTAGATTATTACTGGAGATGATGTATGGTTTGGGGTCATCCCTTCAATGTGGTGTGCAGTCTGATACAAGGTTTCTTTAATTAAATGTTAGCTCATATTTAAAAAAAAAAGACACAAGAGAAATTAATTTGGGTACTAGATTATTAGCAGTTTGGGTGTTCTGGTTTGTTTGGGGGGTTTTTTTTGTTTGGGTTTTTTTTTTTTTGTTTGGTTTTTTTTTTCAAGGTGGTCTAAGGAAAAAAAGACATAAAGCCTACAGAATCCTAAAATCTGATTCATAAATGTCATTAATTGTCATTATGTACCATAAGTACATAGATTTTTGTCTCTTGATACAGGTGTGCACTCAAACAATGATGGTGTGGTAATTAATATCTCAATGAAACAGACTTTTTCTGGAGTCCAAATTTTGAGCTGTCAGGAGCTGTCTATTTGTTTCCAGCTCTGTGCCCTGTTCAAACCATTTTATCTAGTGATGATTAAGGACTATAGCTAAGTCCATAATCTACATGATGTGTTTTCCAGCTGCAGTAAGCTGAAATGTTGCAAAACCTCTTTCATGCAATCTGGGTCACTTTAAGATTGAGTTTAAACTTAAAGGCATCTGCAGCATGAGATCTGCAGCTATTGTGGAACTAATAAGAATAGACTGCATATGCCTCATGCTAGGCACCCCAAACATCAAAATGCATGGTACTACTGCCTCTTTCTGAAAACTTGGGCTTAGTGCCTACATCCATTTTCATTATGGAGAGAAGAGAACCTTCCTGCAGACTTTTTTCTTGCTATGAGGAACTAGCAAGGTGAATATGCAACATGGAAGATACTGAATCCGTCTTGGAGTGGTAGAATCTATTGAAGGAAGGAAAGGCATACTTGAGCCAATTAAGTCCTTTCTAAAGTCCTTAGATGTAGGTACTGCTCAAGCTGAAGTCTTGACCATTGGTATCTCAACATAAGTGTTGGGCAATGACCAGACTTTGTTCTGGCTAATGTAAACCCAAATCTTGTCCCTTCCATAGGAGCTGCACCTGTATCCCTGAGAGCAGGATTTGGTTTTATGAGTGGTTCTGCCCACAGATGCAGCTGATGATACATGCTCAAAGAAAGGGGAGAATGCAAATTCCCTGTAGGGAGGCAACCGCCAGCCATGTAAACAAAGAAGCCTTCTGGGTGTGCAGCAGTCAGCCCACTTGAGCTGCTGTTTCCATGGTATACCAGATGCTATAAAATATGCTTTCTTCAGGGAAAGAAGCTTTTCGTAGTCCTGCATTATCTTGTTTGATAACAGGCTGTCATCCGGCTGGTAACTCAGTGCAGGGGCCACACATAGCAAGTACCCTCTGCCCAAACTCTATTCTGAGTTGTTGGTGACAATTCATACTTTACACCTTCCAAACAAAGAAAAAGCTACGTGATTTCTGTGACTTAGAGCAACATTAACTGCCTATGCTCTTACACTTGTTTTTATGAGTTACTGTTTAACGTATTACAGCTCTTCCTGGTGCACATGGTGTCATCTCATAATACTGTGCACTGTTTTACTTTTCAATTTCGTTCTGTTTTCCTAAAAACCCCAGAATGTTTCCATTTTCCCCTGATTGTCCCCTTGCTAGCCCATAAACTGCTACATTATAGCTCCTGTCTTCTTGCTATTTAAGCCGCTGGGTACATGTCAGCAGGCACCATTCCCAAGCTCACTTCCTCTCATGGTGTTTACATGTGATCTTCTGTTGAAGAGAGTTCTGTATCTCCGTTCTCTCATAAAACAGTTGCTACTGCCAGGCAGTTGCCTAGTTTGCCTAGTTATCCTGTAGGTACTAAGTACAATTGCAATTGTAAACCTGAACAAACCTGCAATAATATGCCTCAGAGCAGATAAACCTCAGCTGCTGTAAATGACTTATCAAAAACACTTATGAGACTTGTTGTGTTTTAAACATGATTCATAGAAAGATGATGTTTTTAAGGTACCTGTCTACTGAAAGCCATGTTCAAGGATGATGCTGCAAAACCACTACATGGATGTGGCATGTTTCCTCACCATGTGCCAAGGTTCATCTTCTTTCAGGCAACCGGTGACAGAACGAGGGGGCACAGTCTCAAGATGTGCCGGGGAGGTTTATACTGAATGTTAGGAAGAAGTTCTTCACAGAGTAATTGGCCATTGGAATGGGCTGCCCCGTGGGTAGTGGAGTCACTGTCCCTGGAGGTGTCTGAAAAAGAGAATGGATGTGGCACTTGGTGCCATGATTTAGTCGATTAGGTGATGTTGGGTAATAGGCTGGACTTGATGATCTTGAAGATCTTTTCTAACCTGATTGACTCTGTGATTTCTCTTCTTCATGGCTGTTGAGATAAACTGCAGATGCTTTCATGTGACCCCCACTGCAAGGTGTGCCTTGGTTTATAAGGGATGCACATACGTGTTCCTTCGGCCTTACCTGTGCTCCAGCTACTGCATGGGCCTGGCATGTGCAGTTTGCTTGCTTTTACCAGGCAACCTAAGGAGACCTGCTCCCAACTGCTCACCATATCCATGAAGGGGTCCAGGATAGTTGTGGGTCTTGTGAGCGGGTGGCAGAGGCAGGCAACAGTGTCTAAGTGTGTGCAGTGGTGCAGGACGTGAGAAAGTACCCCAGAGTGTAGAGAGCAAGCCTTGAGTTTACTCGGGAGGATGCTTTCTCAGAATCTCTCCCTGGTATTTTCAACTCATCCTCTGCCCCCATCCTATAAGACTTCTACTTTTCACTTGGGGGAAAAAAATATGTGTGTGGTTAATTTAAAGCCAGTGCAATCATTTAGTAGACCTGGAGGTGGAAAACCAGTTACTGGTTAACAAACCTGATTTGAAATGTGTTCTACCTGACCCCCTGTACTGTAGTGAGCCAGGAGCAGCACTCCCAAGAATACAGCTTTCTGGAAGGCTTTTTCACTGAATCATTAAAGCCTAGGCTTCTTGTAAATGTTAATATCCTGCTGGCTCGCTGGAATGCAGCTGGCGGATACAACCAGTGCAATACCTATGTGCGTGCTTGCAATTCAAAGTAAAACAGCAGCAAGGTTCAGGCTGTAGTTTGGAATGTCCTCACTGAAGACTTAGGCTAGGAAGAAGTTGGGCTGGGGAGCAGACCTGATTCGGCGTCGTCTCACAAGACTGCAAGTCCCTCTGCCCAGTGCAGCTGATGCTGTTGTGATTCAGCGGTGCTTTGCACCCTGTGCTCAGCTTTGCCCTGTAACCTCCTGCAGTGCCCTGTGTCGTGCTGGTGCCTCAGCGTGGCTGTAAACGTCAGCTGTGCTTGCGCAGGTTGCAGTCACTCTCCAAGGCAAAGCGGTCAGAATGCACCGATGACCTGAAGTTGCATCACACGGTCTAGATAGCTGCCTGGAGAATAGAACTGGGGGGAATGTGGCCCCAGGATTTTCCCGTGCATCAGTAAGGAGAAGCAGTAGGCAACCTTGGTAATACTGAAATGATAACGATCGCAAACCGAAATCCTGCTGCTGCTGAAGTATCACGATAGCAAAATACAGGTCACTGTGAGTGCATATGTACCTTTTCACATCCCTCTATGTCTGCAGATAAAAGCCTTTTTGAATCAGCTCTGTGTATTTGTGGTATCACAGAGGCTCGATTCACCTTAGTTTCTGTGTGCTAATGGATGAGCCTTTTCTGCTTACCTTAGTAGTAAAGTATTTTTCAGATGAGAGTATTTTTTCTGGGCAATCATCTAAACCACCTCTTTAATAATTTTCTCTTTAGTGTGTTTTCTTACACACCATCCAGTGCTTTATTTTTTCATAACTTAGGGAAAACCTGAAGTTCTTGCCTTAACCTTAACACAATAAACATAGTGCAAGTCAAGATTTAAAAAAAAAAAAAAAAAAAAAAAAAAAAAAAAAAAAGGAGGCAGAAACATATTAAAAGTAAAAACACTTGAAAAAAAGAGATTTGAAGAATAATGGTTATATAAAAGGAGGACAATAGGTGGTGGCAAGTGCTTTGCCAATTCGGGTGATATGTTAGCACCCAAGGGTGATAATCAGGGTAAATACTTTTGATTACTAGAATTTCTTTTGCCTAGTGTGGTATAATGCTCCCAAAGCATACACACATTACATGGTCTTGTTTTCCTATGTGTGCAGTTAATGAATTTACAATAGTTTGTATTGTTCTAGATAATATTCTATAGTAAGTCATAAAAAAAATAAGAAAGATTCAGTATGAGGCATAAGTATTCTACTCTATTAGTGAATTTTCTCTGAAGAATGAAGATAGATCACAATAGTCTTTTTTGGAATTAATATAAATGTAGATTAATGCAGTCAAATGCGTTTTGTTTCCATAGGCAAGTTAAAAACACAGCACAATGTGAACATCAAATACAGCAGTTTTGTTAAAATAGACTGTTTTATATTAACATTTGGGAGGGTACATTTTGCACACCTTCTTTCAGATTAATCAATCTGAATTCATTTAGGACACTAACAATTTGGTATGGTGGCAGGTTTATTTAGATAAATGGATACCAATTTTCATCAATTATGAAAATGAAACACAGTAAAAATTCTAGAAGTTTGTTGAAATAAATCTGCTTACTATTCTGCAGAGTGTCCCAGATGACTGCCTCATGATAAACTCCAACTTTGCAGGCTTGGTGGGTTATGGGTGTTTGTTTGTTTTCGCTTTGTTTTGTGTGGGGTTGTTTTGGTTGTTGTTTTGTTTTTTGGGGGTTTTTTTTAGAGCACAAGTAAAACCAAATGGAAAAGAAAAAGAAGGCAATTTTCCTGTGCTTCCCGTCCTGTGCTTCTCTTGTGTTTAATAAGTCATCTACTTACTCTGTTACTAATTTCTCTCTTAGTCAGGACTGCAATCATGAAATTGAAAAAAAAAAAATCATAAAATGGTATAAAAAAAAAAAGAATCTAAAACTTTGATGTAAACATGTTTCATGACTTTCCAGGTATTTGGGGGGGTGGGGTTTGAGATTTTTTTTTTTCTCAGTCATCATTTCTATATTCAGATGAACAATGAGAGAAAGGTGATATTTTTGTTCTCCTAGTTGAGGCTCAAAGCTTTGGTGTGAGTCTTAGCAACAGTATATAATAAGAGTTTCTCTTAAATACTGTTCTAAAGTACTTTGTGATTTTTCTTTTTTCCAGGGTTTTTGGGAAAGCCATACAAAACTCATAATGGAGTATGGACCTGTTTGTGGGTAAGCTTAGTGCCATCAGCTTACTTTTCTGTCTTTTGCTGTTTGGGTTGGTTGGGTGGGAGAGAAGAAAATTAAAAGATAAGATGTTCATCAAAATGCAGAATGTGGTTTTTCGGTCTAGGGGACAGAGATGGAGGTTGTTTGATTACATGCAGAAAGTAACCTTCGTTTATTTTAGTTCAGCATTTTGTCTTGGACTTTATTCTTCTCTTTCTAATTTTAATTATGCACATAAAGTTTAGTCTTTTTCAGAAATGTACAGAGCTACCAGCCCTCAATATTCTCTTTTCATCTGCATATTCTTTATACTTACAATGAGCAGTGAAAATAATAATTTATCATCTTAAAAAAACCCTGTTTATGAAATTGTCTGAATTTGTTTCAGCTGTTGCTATCTATATTTATGCAAAATTCCTAAACTTAAAATACAATGAAGTACAGATTAGAAATGAGGCATTCGTCTCTCTATAGCTCAGCTGTGCTATCTTAGCAGTTTATTAGCAGTAAAGAGGGCTTATGCAGTATATCCCTTCATACAAGCCCTTCCACGTTCCTGTGAATGCCATCTCTCTTCCAAGAACTACTTTTCAGTTGCCATCATTTTAAGTGGCAATGGTAGTTTCTATTGTTGTGGTCAGTTGATGTTTCTACCATAATTATCATTTCAGTATAGAAATATCAAGTGATAGCCATGAACTGCAGAGGTTGTCATTATTTCCCCCTCTGTTTCGTGCAAGGTGTTTAACACACTTGTAAAAGAACATTTATGAATGTGTGTGTCCGTGTTTGATCAGAAATATTTTGTATGGAGTTTCAGCCAAAAAGCTCTATGAGACAGAAGGCAGGCTGCACCGTATGAAGCATTTGATGTTCCAGTCACAGCCGCCTCATGGCATTTGTCCCTGAGGACAAAGTGCTGCAAGAAGTGATGGAAATAATGAATTCCAAGGGTTAGATACTTGTCTAAGAGGAAATAATACAGTGTCTTAGCTAGCCAGGAATGGAGAAGGATATTCATTAATGCTGTGGCAATTTATATGTTGTATAACAAATGGAAAATGGCTGAGGCTTATTATGTCTGTGACCTTTGGTGTGATGCCCTTAAATGACAATAATGTAAGAACACTGGCATTCATTCCTTAGTGTGTTTTCCTCCTTATTAACATAATGCATGGAGGTTTTTTCTGAGCTGAATTTGAGAAAAGTTGCTATTTAGTTGTCTGTCTGCTCACTTGGCCAGGCAGAGGCTATGTCACTGGAGCAAGATATGTATAATTACACTGTGTGAGCAGATAGAAACTTTCATTTTCCCACAGTCATTAGGGAATGAAATCTCTGTGAGACTTGCATGGCCTACAAAACTGGTTGATACTGTAGTGCTCAGCCAGGACAGTTCTTCCTCTTTGGGATCCTGTTGGTAAGAGGAGTGAGTAGCGTGAGCATAACTGTGTTCTATTTATTGCATGCATGAAAAACTCAATTTGTGTGGGATCTAGGAGGGTGGCAGATTAAAAAATGCTGCTTTATGATACTTCTCAGGAAGACAAAGCTGGTCTCAAACATTGCTGTGCTTGAGCTAAGGGTGTTTTAAAACATGGCTTGTGAGGTGATGTTCAATAGGTGTGGTAATTATCATAGGGGGTATTTATCACGGTCCTGGCAACTAGGGAAATTCCTCCTACTTCTTTATGCATCTTCTGTGTGATTCTTTCTGATTCTTTGAAAAAAGCAATAAATGGTAGGTGTGTTTATAAACATAGTCCCAGCAAAGTATTGGATCTGGCAGTTGGAAGATGTGGCATTTTGCTTTTCCAGATTGAAAACTGCTTTCCAATAAGCATAAAGAGCAATGATCTTTATTTCTACAGTGGTGAAGTGAGTTGAATACAAATCTTTGGAACTGAAGCCTTTTTTCATTCTAAGGTCACTTGAATAGTCTGAATGATACCATCACAACTGTTTTCTTTTGTGTGTGAATTGGTTTCCTTGACAACAGGATGTCAAATCAACTTTTCAGCTTTAATCAAGTCAAAACAATATATCTCTTCCATTCCAAAAGGCCCCGAGTCGTAGGGAATTATTTCAAGTAAGGCTTTTGTAGGTCACAAAACCTTTTTTTTTTTTTTTCCTCTTTTCTTGCCTCCTGTGTGCAGATCCTAAGGAGAGGTGATGGTAGTATTCTGTTATAGAGAGAGACAATGCAAATAGTCTTCAGCTGTGGGTATGTGCCATGAAAACTGTCTATTTTCATACAGTGATGGCCCAAGATGGAGGCCAAGGTTGAAACAAACATCTCTGTTTCAATGCAAAAGTGGAGTTGAAGCATTTCTGTTCAATGGGGCAGTCCTAGCCACTGATGTGTCTTTTGAAGAGATCCTGCTACAGAGTGTGAGTCTTTGGTTTGCTATAGTTTGGACTTCTATAAAAATGCCTCCTCTAAGATATGTGTACTGGTTCTCTATAACAAAAATTAGAAGTGAAGAATATCCTGTTTGGAAAATAATGGGCTAATATAGAGGTTAAGATTTTTCTTGAATATTTTCCTTTTTGTGGTAAGAGTTTTACAGGGAAGTAGTCCTGATTTCTGTGGTAATTAATGGCTTGTGCCCCTTTTTTACACTGAACCATCACCATACCAAATTGTTCCACTTCAGATGCAGGTTTCAGCTACTGATTGGAAATTGGTGGTAAGAACAGAGGAACAAAGAATGTCTGCGTTGAAGAGCAGAAATAAGGTGGAGAGTATACTTTATGGACTCAGGAAAGCAACTGCTACAATATGAGCAGAGCTGTAGATGTAGCGAGTTAATTTTAATTTCCATACACACTTCACATGCATTTGGCCACTCTACTGTGATTGCACACTTACAACTTTGCAGCACTGTAAGGGTGTCACTGATTAGGAGTTGGAGTATAGTACCAAAATAAGTAATACAGTCTTGGTCCAATGACATTTGACCAGTGGAGGAACAGGAAATATAATACAACCCCAAGCAGACAGGTAATTGCCTCTGGGATAAATGAACCTGTTCTATCTTCAGCTGTATCAGTGCATTTGGATGTGTGGAACAATGTACTAGATTATAACATAGACCTTGCTGCATATGATCAAGGAGTAAGAACAGAAGATTGCAATTCAATGCAGTCTATAGGATGACACATTCTTCGTGTCATTTTACATCTGAAACAGGTCAAACCCTACTCTATTCTTACTCTTTCTTCACTTGAATTCTCAACTTCATTCTGCTGTGAGATGTCTGAACAGCTGTGTAGTAGAATAACTGCTAAAGAGGACAAGAACAAAATAAAACATGAGACAAAAAGATGAGTGTAAGAGTAGCAAGAGGATAGAGTTTGAATTAAAACCTCTGTAGAAATTAGAAGACAGTTGAAATGTTTGAGCTCAGGGTTGTCAGGGTGTGAACTGGCAGAGGGAGGCAACAAGCTCAAAATCCATTTTCCAATGGGAAGAGGAATTGAGAACATTTCTGACAAGATCCAGTTGTAAAACATTCTCAGTCCCTAATAAAACCATCAGGAGTAAACTCATCTACCAAGACTGAGCCTCTGCTGGACTCAAGCAAAAGTTTACCAAGATCAGTACAGTACCATGGAAAATATGTCAAAGTGCAGACATTCTTGAAGCATTTTATGAAAACCCAGATATGAATGGAGCTCCATTTCCATATAAAGAATATCTTGTCTGCAGTGGGTTACTTCGTCACATTTTATAGTAATACACAGATAGTAACTTAAGACAGGAGATTTTTCTTAAGGTGTCTATGGGTTTACTCAGTGCCTGATCTGTAGAGAGTGTTGTTTGTTTGTCACTTTCAGACTAACATAAATCCTAATTTATGTTAGTCTGAAAGAGACAGATTGTTGTGGCATCAAAGAGTTTAGTCTTGAGCTTGGAGTTCTAGTGAAATGAAACTTTAACTGGAGTTTACACGGAAAGTTTGTCAAGTGGTGTTGCTGTAGGAAGTTAAAACTAAGGAAAGATAATTTAAATTTATGTCAATTTATACAGTGTTAATCTCCATGGAGCAGCTCTTAATGCAAGACTGATGATTCAGGTCATGTTTGAAATTGATTCAGAGGTTGGTCCTTGATCATTTTAGATCTGTTTTCAAAGCTGATTTATTACTATTTATTTATTTTATTGTTGTTTAGTTTTTTTCCTTTAAAGATTTGCTAATATTTGTCAAATGATTTCCTAAGTCACTACTGGAATGAAGATCAAGCCTGGTCACTGAAATGATTGGGTAGTTTAAAGGATTAGGATTTGTCATGGAGCTAGTCATGGAGCTGAAATGTGTCCAGGGTGAGTTGTGATTGTAAGCTATGCTGGCATCTGGCAGCTTTTCAGAAGTCTATGTAGCTAGAGTTGGTTCTGTCTTAATGCTTGACTTCTCTCCCCAAAAAATGTCACTGCTGATGACACTGGTTAGCATTTCTGCAGATGAGGCCATAATCAAACAGTTGTGCACAAGAAAAAGGCTTTTCTTGCTACTGCTTCTGCAACAGGGCCAAGGAGCACTCATTAGTCACTGTGGATGTTTGGGGGTTTCCTTTGTTATGAACAGAAGAGGGAGATGCGTTTCTGGGATTTGTGCATCTGGAACTGTGCTCAGTCTTATCCTTCCTTTTGCCCTCCTCAAATACCTTGGGACAAACCTGAAGACAATAGAGTCAGGGTCTCCTCCTGCAGGGAACAGCTGATGTCTTCATCATGCAGCTGATACCTGAAGAAACAGTGTCTGTGCTGTCATTTTCATTTCACAAAGGTTTGGGGTTTGTTTTGGGCTTTTTTTTTTTTTTTTTTTTTTAAATCTTTCTGTTTCTAGCCTTATTCTGCTTTATGTGGAATGAGTAATCCCAGGAATGAGTAATCTTTGTCTCTAAGGCTCATGTGAAGAAATAGTTTAGTATTATGAAACACTTACTCTGTTTGATTTCCTATTTTGTACTAGGGTGTTACAGATTTAGCACCTCTCCTGTTCTTCCTTTATTTTGATATCTTAAACAACTTATTTTCAGTATTTCAGCTAGAGAAAAACGTATTTGGGCAAGGACAAAGGAGAGAGAAGATAAACAGCCTTCCTATTTCTGACCTATAGCTCTTCATAATCTCTGTTTCATGTTTAATCTGATAATGGTTTTTTGTAGCCTCACTTGCCTGGATTTTTTTTTTTTCCCCTTAAAGAGCAATAATACACGTTTGTGGTCAGAGTTAAGTCTTTCATATTTCGTCAAGATTTATTTTTTTCTGTTTCCTCATTTATGTGTTGTGATAAGGTGCTTTGACTATATGATTGTTGATCAAGCCCCAGAATTGCTGTTGTGAATAAAAATGGTCTCTCTTTCCTTTAAATACCTGCAAATTGTGAATGCAGTACAGCAGAACCCTTAAACATGTGTCTAACTCTGAGCACCAGTAATCCCATCAAAACCAACAGTATTACTCAACATACTTCAAGTTAGGCAGAAGTTTATCTACCTTGCTGAATCAGGGCCATAAAAGAAACAATCGCATTTGTGCCTGAAAAATATTTTTACTGCTGTTGGTACACATAAACACCCAGGTTTATTGTAGCTGAAAGGAGTTAATGGGGAGAAAAATATTTCTTTCCCCCTCCCCACCCACTCTTTTGACAGCACTTTGCATGTAGACAATTTTATTGCTCCTCTGTGCAACGTACCTAGCCATTCTTTCTGAAATGGAAAAGATTAACTCAAAAGTTCACTAAACAATAGGTAAATCTTAGCATTCCTAAATCGAACTTTCAGACCTCTTCATTCCTTCTTTCTTTTAATTAATGCTTTCACAATTTGTTAATGGTAACCTATTTTCTAAAAGTTGCCTTTTAATAAAGATCTGAAACTCAACAATATTGCTGACAGAAATGTAGTGTCACAATACAATGCTACATCTCCCTCTGACTCTCCAACTTAACTGTAATTAAATATTGGTTATAGGTTTGGGGTTTTTTTCAATGGTTAAATCAAGCTGCTGGAACAAGTCCTTTGTGTTACTTGTGGGTATGTCATCACCATTTTTCTTTCTCTCTCTAGAGCTAATAGGTCTTAAAAATACAGCCTTTTATGGGACTAGTGCCTAAAGATTTACCCAAAAGGTGGCATACCATACTACTTTGAGATCTGGGGCCTAGTGTTATTGTTCCAGTTGTAATCAGTTTTGTGGTCTGCCTGAGCATTATGGAGTGTTTTATGTTCTGCGTATGGAGACCTGCGGGATGCAGTTTAAAGGAAGAATTAGTAAATTAGTTGACTAGTCTAATTCTGGCATGTTTCACAGATGGGTTGGGTTGGAAGGTACCCTCAAAGGTCATCTTGTCCAACTCGTGCCCTGCAGTGACTAGGGACACCTCCAACTGAATCAGTCTGCCCAGGGCCACATCGAGTATCATCTTGAATGCCTTCAGGGACAGGCCTTAATCACATTCCTGGGCAACGTCTTCCAGTATTTTACCACTCTCATTGTAAAGGACTTGCCCCTTATATCCAATCTAAATCTACCCTGCTCCAGTCTAAACCCATTGCTGCTTGTCCTATCCCTACATGACCTTCTAAACAATCCTTCCCTAGCCTTCCTGTGGGTCCCATTCAGATTTGAAATGTAGCTACAAGGTGTTCCCAGAGCCTTCTCTTCTCCAGGCCGAACAGCCCAAATTCTTTCAACCCATCTTCATAGGAGAGGTGCTCCAGCCATCTGATTACCTATTCCATAGCACTCCTCTAGACCCCGCCCAGAAGGTCCATGCCTCTTTTGTGTTGGGGGCCTCAGGGCTGCAGAGTGGCAGAATCATCTCTCAACCTTCTGGCCGTGCTTCTTTTGGTGCAACCTGGGACGTGATTTGCCTTCTGGGTTGCAAGTGTGCATTGTTGGCTCATGTCCAGGTTCTTGTCCACCAATAACTGAAAGTCCCTTTCTGCAGGACTGTTCTTAGTTTCATCATCCCCCAGCCTGTATTGGTATCAGGCATTGCCCTGACTTAGGTGCAGGACCTTGCACTTTGCCTTATTTAACCTCATGAGATTTTCCTCAGCCCACTTCTCCAGCCTGTCTAGGTCCCTCTGGATGGTATCCCATCCTTCAGTGCACCTAACAAGTGCACCACTCAGTTTGGTATCATCTGCAGACTTGCTGAGGATTACCTCAATCTCACTGTCGTATGTCAAATGTACTTAGGTCTGTGAAACATTGTAAACTGATGCTTAGTGTAATAGTAATGCTGAAGGTATTAATTGATGAGCTCTTAGCCATGGACAGATCTTATGAGTGAACTATGATCTCCCAGAAGACCCATGCAACTTGAACTTGTCTACTTTATAATGGCTGTTGATCTGTTACTGTAGACTCTTGCAGTCTCTGAACACAGGGACATTTGTGTTTTAGGTATTCACATAGACTCAAAGGCTCATTGAAATGTCACAGCTCCAGCCCTCAACACAGGCAAAAACATTTGAACGGAAATGCTTCATGCAAGTGATAAACTCTTCAACACAAAAAGCGCTTCATCTCTTCTCTGAGACTTCAGATGTTGCCCTGGTGTGGGTGAGCTGCATGTATGCACTCGCTGTATGTATGCACTCACTGCTGCATTTTCTTCAGGTTTCTTTTGTCCATCTGTGGCTGCTCCAGGACTCTTGCAGCTGTTCAAGCTAATGTAAGTCAAAGACCTGGTACAGTCTTTTACACCCCTGGAAAGAGAGTGTGAAATATAATGAAATAAGACAATATTTTATATGCTCTTGGCAAGGCAGCAAAAGACAGTGCCTGTCGCCTGCACCATGTTCCTCATGCTCATTTCTGTACTCACGGCATGTGCAAACTGCTTTGGTTTGGTAGCTTCAGTGAATTAGTGTTTGTGTAGAGGGAAATCCCCTGGTTGGTACAGCTTCACTAAGACCACATTGCCCAGACACAGAAAGGCTCTGTGAGATTGACCAGAAGTGTGTCAACTCCCAAGACTGATGAGGGAGACAGACAGCAGGCCCTTTTATCTTGTACCTCTTAGCTTTTGAGGCAGTTGAGTCTTGGTCTGCTTCTGCATGTTCAAGTGGCAGCTTTGGTAGAAGGTTTCACCTCCATTTGCTACTGAGGAGGTGTTCATTCATTCCTATTTCTTTTCACTTAGCTGTTAAAGTATAGTCCTTGTGAGCTCTAGGTTAAGATTATTTGAAAACTGAAGTTTCTTTTGAAAACACTATACCTGAGGAGAGTTTTATGCCCATATACAGCATGGGTGATCTTTGGTCTGTACTGCCTGCTTCTTAGCTAATTAATGCTTAAAATCATCATTTTAAAGAGCTTGGGATGGGACTGCTAAACAGATTGTCTCATCTTATCATGTAACAGAATCATGATCAGCACCTGCATACCAGACTCTGTCATCCTAATTAAAAGCAGGAGGAGGAAATATTCTGAGTGAACCCCACAGTTAGAGAAAGTAGCTTCCTAGACTTAATTTCACCTTGATCTACCTTCTTCACTATCTACCAGAGCCTGCATTTGTTGATTTTTCTTAACAGGCTGTAAAGTCCACCTAGCAATTCCTCCCCCACACCTTTTCCACCATTCGGGAAGAAGCAGACTGAGGGGTTTTAAAACTCTGAAAAATCAGAGACGTTATTTCAGTATACTAATCCTACTAGGAAGTACAGGAAAAGAGCAGTATTGTAGATTATGCTGGCCATATTAAATGCTTTCATTAGAGTTTCCTACAGCACCCAGAAATATTGATGTAAACTGGAAGTCAATACATACAATATGTAATGTTCAGTAGCTGTTAATGGTCTCTGGCTTCACCTGCAATGTATTTGATTATGAACTAGTGTTCCCACTGCCATGCATGGTAATGTTTGAATGAAACTCCTGAATTGTTTCCCGACTCCCTATACAGAGGAAGGAAAATGCGTCATTTCACCTAGCATGTGTGTGTGACTCCATACTCCCAGTTTATCCTTCTTTGTAACAGCCCAAGGAAATCCAGAAGCAGCTTAGGACCACTTTCTCGTTTGCTATTTGAAGCATAAACCAAAACAGATTTCCCTTCCCCACATATCACTCACATGGAGCTGGAGAGGAAAGATGCAGAGATGAAACCACCAATTAGCAGCCTGTTACCTGTCCCAGTTCTCTGAGAGCCTCAGTGTGGATTGAGGCATCCATCTGCTCCTCATGCCCACCTGCTAGGAGCTCCAGTATGCAGATGCTGGTTAGACCCTCCTCTCCCCATGCTTGTGGGGCCTCTGCCCCTTAGGATGACAAAGCATTGAATATAAATGAATGAGGATGTCTCTTTTTTAGGTTCTTATAATTAGTAACATTTTCCTCTTTGGGGATGACTGCACTTTGCCAGATGTCTATGGAGGTACTTCCCATCAGCTGCTGCCTGTTGTCCTTTGACAGCACTACCATTTTTTTGCCTCTGGGATTTGTTCTTTTTTCTCTTTTTACATTGACGATCTTGTCCTGTGTGTTTTATCTTCATGTTTCTTGCTGTAATTACAGGATCACAGGATGTTAGGGGTTGGAAGGGACCCAAAGAGATAAGCAAGTCCAACCCTCCTGTCAGAGCAGGACCATGCAGTCTATCTGAGATTGCAGAGGAATGGATCCAGACGGGCCTTGAAAGTCTCCAGAGAAGGAGATTCCATAACCTCTCTGGGGAGCCTGTTCCAGTGCTCTGTGACCCTTACAGTAAAGAAGTTCCCCCTTGTGTTGAACTGGGACCTCCTGTGCTGCAGCTTACATCCATTGCTCCTTGTCCTATCCCAGGCACCAAGTGAGCAGAGCCTGTCTGCCCGCTCCTGACCCCCAACTCTCAGATATTTATAGACATTTATTAAACCCCCTCTCAGTATTCTCCAGACTAAAAAGCCCCACGTCCATCAGCCTCTCCTCATCAGGCATTATCCCAGTCCCCTAATCATACTCATAGCCCTCTGTTTGACCCTCTCCAGCAGATCCCTGTCCCTCTTAAACTGGGGAGCCCAAAACTGAACACAGTAGTCAAGATGAGGTCTCACCAGGGCAGAGTAGAGGGGAGAGGAGAACTTCCCTTGATCTGCTGGACACACTTTTCCTAATACACCCCAGGATCCCATTGGCCCTCTTGATCACAAGGGCACATTGCTGTCCCATAGCTAACTTGTTATCCACCAGCACTCTCAGGTCCCTCTCCACAGGGCTGTTCTCCAGCAGATCACCTCCCAGACTGTACTGGCGCAGTTTATTATTCCTCCCCAGGTGCAGGACTCTGCACTTACCCTTTTTGAACCTTCTTTAGTTCCTCTGTGCCCAGCTCTCAGTCTGTCCAAGTCTCACTGGATGGCCACACAGCCTTGAGCTGTATCAGCCAAACCTCCCAATCACACACACTCACTCCCATTAAATATTTGCTCTACCTTTGTTTCCTTTTTCTTCTCTCTGTCTCCATCTTCTCTCTTTACTCTGTGCTGTCTTTTCTCAATGCTCTAATTTTTATTCCTTGCTGGTTTTCTTATCTACATTGAGCTGAAAACAGTAACGTGACCTGACAATTTTTACATCATTCCAAGAGTTTTATGGACTTTCATAAATCTCTTCATTATTTCTTTATTGTTTTGATATATATAGGTTTTATTTTTCCCTCTACCTTATTTGTCTGTGGATCAATTGTAGTCTACTATGTTTTATTAGTAGTAAGGGGAACAAAATATCTCCTTTGTCAATTTTGCACTATCTTCAAATTACCCTTTCTCTTAGTTCCACTACCTCTCTTCTTCCCCTGGAGAGTTTGCTTTATGTCAGACCTTCTGCTGGTAGTGAACTGGGTATGATTTCATCAAGCAGTAGGCAAAGGTACACCCCACTGCAGAGGAAGAAGTTGTTTCCACTGTTTTTTATATTTTGTTTTGGTGGGGTTTTTTTGTTTGTTTGGTTTTTTTAGCTTGGGGAGTGAGAAACAAGCTGAACCACCATTACCCTAGGGAAAGTAGTTCTTTCCTTCCATTAAATTTGGTGGCTAAACCTGAAGACTTGTCTTGAAGGAGGGATTATTTTAGTCACAGTAAGAGAATTGTATTGGTATAATTAAACAACTATAGTAATGTCAAAAAACTCTCCCATGCACAGACACAGCAATTCCAGAAAGACACAAACTACATCAGGGAAGAAACTGACCGTCTCTCCCAGCAATTACTGTATCTACAGGAGTGTGCTCACATGGAGGATTTTTCCTAGTCTAACTTTATTAAGATTCAAATCACATCTTGTCCCAGAATCTCCTCTCTCTCCCATGCAAACAAGCCTGAAAACAGTGGTCTGGACCTTCAAGCTGTTAGTGACTTCAGAGTAGCTCCATTAAATGCATAGAGCCATGACTATTTGAGGATCTTGACCCAGTGTTTTTAGGTCTCTCTCATGTTATATAACTTCGATTTTTGGATGATGGTTCCTATTGAATAAAATTAAGTTTTGTACAGCAAATTTTAAGACTTACCCAGACATCTTAAAGTAGTTTACAGAAAAAGGAGTGAGTTGGGAGCAATGTTCTGGCTCTGTAAGGGCCAGCAGTAGACATTTTATCACTCAGCAGTAATCCACGCTTTTGTGTCAATGCTGAAATGTGTTTTTATTGAAAAAGAATTTTGGTAGGGACACTGGGTATTGCTGCAGAGCCCTTCAATGTGACATTATTAGAGGATCTTGGTTCTTTGGGACCTTTTATCACATAGAACGTCTTAAAAGATACTCTGTACAAAGGGCCAAAGCAAAATATTATCAAAGCACCCTAAAATTTTTATATGTCCTCTGGCTGTCCATTTAGCCCAGTTGGAAATAAGCTATGCATGGGGCAGAAGAAAGAGAAAGTAGATCTAGAGGTGGAGCACAGATGCAAATGTTAAAATAGGTCAGATAGTTACTTAATGTGACTTGGAAAGGTGTTAACCATTAAATATTAACTTATTTTCTAGAAAATATTTTAAATGTTGATTTTTTGAGGCAGAGAAGTGTACTGCAAAATGGGGAAATTAATACCTGAAGCATTAACTGAGGAACTGATGTCATCTTCCTGGACTTGTGCAAAACATTTGACGCTGTCCCACATGACATCCTGGTCTCTAAATTGGAAGGACATGGATTTGATGGATGGACCACTGAGTGGATAAGGAATTGGCTGGATGTCTGCTCTCAAAGAGTTGTGATCAGTGACTCCATGGCCAAATGGAGACCTCTGACAAGTGGAGTCCCTCAGGTATTGGTACTGGGACCAGTTAAACAGCAAGTTTGCTGGTGACACCGAGCTGTGTGGTTAAGTTGACACACTGGAGGGAAGGAATGCCATCCAGAGGAACCCTGACAGGCTAGAAACATGGGACCATGCCAACCTCATCAAGTTCTGTAAGGCCAAGTGCAACCTTCTGCACTTGGGTCATGCCAATCTCAAGCTCAGTTACAGGCTGGGTGACGTGTGTATTGAAGTCAGCCCTGTGGAGAAGAACATGGAGGTACTAGTTGATGAGGCACTTGACGTGAGCTGGCAATGTGTGCTGGCAGCCCAAAGAGCCAACCATACCCTGGACTGCGTCAGAAGACACATGGCCAGCAGGTCAATGGAGGCGATTATGCCCTTCTGCTCTGCTCTTGTGAGGTCCCACATGGAGTACTCTGTCCACCTTTTGAGCCTCCAACACAAGGAGGACATGAATCTGTTGCAGACTTCCTCCACGGACCCTCCGCGGGTCCAGAGGAGGGCCACAAAGATGATCAGATGGCTTGAGCATCTCTCCTACGAGGACAGGTTGAGGGAGTTGGGTGTGTTCAGTCTGGAGAGGTCTCTGGGGAGATTTGTGGATGCCTCATTCCTGGGAGTGTTTAAGACCAAGCTGGATGAGGTTTTGAGCAACCTGATCTAATGGGAGGTGTCCCTGCCTATGGTAGAGGTTTGGAACTAGATGATCTTTAAGGTCCCTTCCAATTCAAGCCATTCTATGATTCTAAGTACCTAAACGTATTTGTATTACAGACCTAAATTTTGTCCTTCATCAGAGGCATTTTATTTGTTTTTGCCCAATAACTAATGCAGTTGTGTTTTTCCCATAGAACAGAATAAATTTTGTGACACTACCATAATTTTCCTCATGTTTATTTACTTAGCAAAATGTTTAAACAGATACACAGTTTGTAAGCCTTCAGCAGATCCTGTCATAAACCACTGCAGTTATACCTACCTACAGGACTTCTCTGCGTATTGTATTTGGTGTATTTCCCCATTCCATACCTCCTTTGAGCCTGCCATTTTGAATAGTGGATTTCTGCTGCCAACTGTACAGGTGATTCTCTCTGGCTAGCACCCCCAAAATCTGCAGGCTACCGCTGCCTGCTGCTTTCTGCTAAGGGAGTAGAAGGAGTAGATTGCGTTTGAGGTCAGAGGACAAAAGTGTGTTGCTGGCAGCCAGGCAGGCAGCATTGCATATTTAACTGTAAGGTCTCTCCTGGATTAAAAAGGCTCCAGAAGAGAATGATCAGTTGTTAAAAATATTAGAAGTGGTGTCTTCTGCTTTCCTGCTTTTTTTTTTTTCTTTTCTTTGTGTACAAGACACAAAGCATCTGAATCCCCCAGATGACTGCTCATGCATTTACATTTTCATTTGCTTGACTCATAGTAAGATTGTTTCAGCTTTTGGGAGGGGCAGCTACCAAAGATGTACAGGCATTGACATTGTGTTTTATTGTTCGAGTCCATTTTTCCCTGTGAATGCAGGTGGAAGCTTTTCAGTGGGTTGGGTTTGTGTTTTTGCTTTCCTGTTCTTCTAAGCATTTATAACCCTTTTATTGGCAGTCTTCAATCATTTTTGATAGATCGATATATCTACTTCAGTGATGGTTCATCCTACAGTTGTGCTTGTTTTTGTTTATTTTGGTTGGTTTTTTGGGGTTTGGAGTTGTTTGGAGATTTGGTTTTGGGTTTTTTTTTGTTGTTTGTTTGTTTGTTTGTATACTTAGTTTATAGGAATTATGGATAGATTCAGTGGGTTGTATTTCTACTATACTTCAAGTCACTTTATCTTACCCCAGTACCTGTAAGATCTGCTTTCAAATCTCCTTGCTCTCTCTTTCTTCTAGTTAGGCTTTCTGCACTTAAAAATGGCCCCCCCCCCTTTTTTTTTTCCCATTCAGAAGTATTCTCCTCAAAAAATCCTAAGTACAACTGGTAGTGTTTGACGTACATTCAATCATTCGGAAGTAAAGGCTCTAGTAAACCGCTCTAGCAGGCTCCAGAGATCCAGAGGGTTTGAGAGTAACACAGAAAAGTGATATTGGACATCAGCATTTACTTGGATGAGTCAGAAGTGAGGCAAGTCTATGGAGTCCTGAGGTCACAGCAGCTGTGACTGAGCTGAAGAGGAGAGGTTCTTTACCCTTCACAGAACCACAGAACGTTAGAGACGGAAGGGACATCAAAAGATCATCTAGTCCAAGCTCCCTGCCAGAACAGGATCACACAGGAACACATCAAAATGGGTTTTGAAGGAGGATCCACAACCTCCAAAGAAGGATGCTCCACAGCCTCTCTGGGCAGCCTGTTCCAGTGGTCTGTTACCCTCACAGTGAAAATTCTTTTGCTTATGTAAAGGAAAGCATGTCCTGGATAAGTCAGATGTCAGCCCAGGACAGCCATTTAATGCGGCTGTGAAGAGAGCTCATATGTGTGCAGTGTGCATGTGGGAATCGGGTACCAGTGTCAGTGTATTACACTACACCTTGTCTGGCCATCAGAAAGAGGAGGTGGGTTAGCAGGACCTGCTGCTGCATGGTGAAAGGGTGCATCTTTGGGAGATGTACTCCTCCATCCTCAGATTCTGTTCGTTTCAGGATATGGTAATTTATATGCTCTTATACAATTTCCCCATGCTCCCCCTCAAAAACAAGGGAGCAGCAAAAGAAGCATGTTTGTTGCAGTCAATCATATGTATAAGGTGATAAATGGAGAGTAGGTCAACTAGATAGTGCTCTTACTAATATTACTGTTTGAAACATGATCTATTTCTTACGGCAGTGCATTAAAATTGGGAAAAATCCCTGAACGTGTATTGGATTTCAGCAAAGTTTAATAATTTAAATCAGGTGAACATATTAGCTGTTGGTAGGATCTTATCCCCATTGCTGGCTTACCAGGGCTGTGTGCACCCTGTTTTCAGTATGTCCATTTTTAGGCTGAAATAATTTGTCATGTTATGAAAGTCATGACTCAACTACTTCTCAGCAGCGTGTTGTCCGTTTGTAAGAGGAGATTTTCCTGGAAGTCATTACTTTGGAGTGCCGTTGTCAGCTGTGCACATCACTCCTGTTCCTGTCGTCCTTTGTGGCGCAGATTTGCCCGTTGCTGTTAGCGAGGATGTTACCGCTGGTGCACAAGCTATTAGATTTCCCCATTCTTTTCTTTCTTTTCTATCTCGGTTGAATTGCAGTTTCCTTTGTCTTCTGCGTGGTGCACTGAAAGAGGTTAGGAAATTTATCATGGCTATTCTTAATGGGATTTTTAAGTCCAGCATGACACAGAATGAACTGATTCAGGAAAATTTCCTGGAGCTGCAGCGTTTGTTACTATTAAAAATATCTTTATCATTGCAAATTTTTTCTTTTCCTGTAAGAAAATACATCTATTTTTCCCTTCTAGTCCTGTAACAAAGCCCTGCTTTCTAATGTTTCCACATGGTCAGATATTAGCCATTTCCCAAGATAATTTAGTTTGGTCATGTGTACAGCTAGCATTTTTATTGTAAAGAATTTGCTAGTGGTTTCATGATAAATGCATAAAGCTTTGGGAAATTACTTTTATTGAGCTTAGTATGCAATTAATAATGCATTAACAAAATTAGATTATTTTGTGTGCATGCTTGTTGATGTTAAGAATGCATAGAAAAAGTACACACTGCCAGTGATATACAGGGATTTTAAAAAATGAATCTTTCCTATGTGCATTTTGTGTGCTGTACCATAAAAAAAAGTACATTCCCAGGAGCTCAGTAGATGGTTACTATGCTTTTTTTCCTTTGTTTCAACATATTTTTTCAAGGCAGATCAGGAAAGAAAAGCAAGTTCCGGTTCTTGTCCCCCTCGTGGCCAGTCTGACAAACATTTACTTGCCTGGGTAAGGCTGTACTGTGTTGGCTGGAATCTGTCTTTATTGCATTCAAGCCAGATGAATGGATTGCCCATTTCTTTCCATTTATTGAACCCTTTCATTTGCTTCAACTTCAAGCTGGTAGCCATGACCAAGTGGTGTATGCATGTGTAGTCACACAAAATTCAGTTTGCCTTACTCATTTCATCATGCCGTATTTGTGATGGAAAATGATGAGTATACTGAGGAATTTTCTAAGAGTAAGACACTATTATTTCAGAAATGCACACATCTGTGTTAACAGCAACAGAACAAAGGAATAAAAAGGGATAGTATGCAATATGTTGTCTTCTATTGATTTAAGATCAAAATACTGGTAAGAAGGAATAGATTGAAACGAAATTATGTATACGTTTATTTCAAACACATGAAAAAGTAAAATCTTGTCTCGTCCACCACTGCTACTCATATTTACAGGAGGCACATGAGCTGTCTTGACTAAAAAGAAATCAAAGATAAAGCATAGAATTAAAACAAACAGAAGCAACGTACTGATTTGGAGTGTCTCTGTTCTGAATGCTTCTTTTGAAGATATGTATGACGACATGACTTCTCAACGGATAGAGATACTCAGTGTTTTCTGAAAGTCTTTTCTTTCCTTCAGGGCTAAAATCACTCACAAAAATGGGAGATGTGAAAAACTCCAGTCACACTTGAGTCCTGGTTATGATATGTAAAATGTATTTGAGATGAAGGGTATAGGCACGCAGACTTAGGGATGGCTCTTCTTTCCAACCTGACGTCAAGTCACAGGAAGGAAAAATTACACAGTCTTCAACCCTCAGTTTTATCATGGTCAGAAACACTTCATGAAAGGCAGAAGTTGTACCACCCAGGTTTCATTTTAGTAATATCAAAATCTGTTTGCTTATATAAAGTGTAGTGATGGGTGTGTAACTGGCAACTTTATTACACTTGCGGTTTTATTATAGTCAACCTGTTTTATGGCTTGCTGTATCTTGCAGCATTGTACTATCACCAATTATATTTAAATCCTTTGACCTCCTTCCTGTTTCATTTTCTCCATACGGTTGCACATATGCTTTCATCATTTTGTTCCTGGTCCCCAGACTTTTCTTGGAACCTGAGCCATGACACATGCCTGCTCTCTAGTTTTCTAGGATGCTGAGGAACCTCCATGATTTTACTGCCACCCATCTGGATAAGCCACCCCTGCTTTACTAGAAAGCAGCCCTGCACTGTGTGATTCTGTTCTATGTGTTCTCTCAGCTGTGCTATTTGACGTAGCATCACAGTCATCCCTCGTTCTCTTCAGGCATGCTTCTCGCTCTCCATTTATCTTGTGAGATGGCTGTAGCCCTGCTAGGGTAATACTGCCTATTCTTTCCCAGAAATTGCTTACCTGTCTGTCAAGAGAAGCTTAGAGCTTCTGACTTGAAATCAGGATAAGTGTTGAGCAGACCACTCTCTCTCCCTTGTGTGGAAAAAAAAAAAAATGGAGAAAAAAGACCTCCCTTATTTAGCTCAACTAATGTTGTCTGCTTATCCTCTTCAACCATCTTGTAGCTCTTTGTTTGTTTGTTTGTTTGTTTGTTGAAGTTTTTGGTTTTTTTTTTTTTCCACTGCTCTGGTAAAAATAGATATCACTGTTGAATATAAACAATAGGCTCATAGAAATTCATACAAATGAACAGTGTGTAGATGGTAGCAAGTAAAATTTGGAGACGCAGAAATTTTGCTCTCCCCCAGACATAGCCTTTCCTAGAAATAGTAATCTAGTGTTCTGGAAATAGTAACCTTCTGGGTATGACAAAGGAATATGTTGGTAGTGAATTAGGTGCAAAGAGCCCGAGATGAGACTGCTCTTGTGTTGCATCTTGCAAACCCACAGAAAGACCAGGAACAGAAATATGCTGAAACCCACAGGAAATGTCTGCTGCAGCATCACATGAGGCCAGTCAGGCATACCCCGCTTTAAACCAGCACAGACAAAACAGGCTTTGGTGAAAATGTCACAGTCTAAACATGAGTAGCAAAACACAGACCAATACAGCCCAAGCTTGATGGAAAAACCAAGGGAAAAGTTTTAGAAACCTTTTTCTGGCACTCTTGATGAAGCAAAGAGCTAGGAGTGCTTTCATCTTCACCTAGTAGTAATAGCACCATGCTCCCAGGTGGGAGGAGCAACTGGTTTCTTATTAATATCACACTACCCATTTCCAGTATCATCCTATAAAAGCAGTACCCTGTTTACAGCTTTCATTTTGCATTAATGAAGAGGAATAGTGATGCAGCTAATCAGTGCTAGCAGTATGATGCAAGCACGTGGAGCAGCAGCAGTGGTGGCAATCATTTTAGCCTGGTTGCCAAGATAAAAATAAACCCCACCAGCCCTGGGAAGTGGTGTCTCCTCAGCCGCAGAGGAGCACAGCCTAGGATCCTGCAACTCCACACTGCCCTGGTGTCTGGCTTCTCCTGCAGACCACCTGGAGCAAGAGAAGAAACAATTGTTTTTGCTGACCATGCCCTTTGCTGTTTCTCTTCCCAACCTCTGAATATGGGAGTCAGTTTTTGTATTTGCACTTAGATCTGGACTCAGATTTCCTCAGAAATCCAAATGGACATAGATTGCTAAATATGCTTGTATAATTCAGAGGTGTGTTTTTTTCCTCTTCATGGCACTTTGTGAGCTTAATTTAATCCCTGTCATTCCTTATATGTGGGTAAATGTCATCTACTTCATTTCATGAATGAATTAGCACAGCCGTGCAGAGTTTGCGTCTCCCGCACTGCTCACTTGGAAGGGAGGAGAGCTTAGTAAATGTGTGTGACACCCTCAAGTTGCTAAATCCCAGCTGAGGTTAGAGATGCCCAGAAATAGATCTTGTTTGCACTCTGGTATAAGGTACTTGAAAGACTCTATGAGACCTGTACTTCATAATGACCCAAATCAGTCTTCCTTTTTACTGTCAACTCTAAATATATTCATTTCCTACCATGAGTCTCTTACTACACCTGACAAGGGAGGAGCTTCTTTGAATATAGCTGTGCTTTTAGTGATGGGGAGAATATAAATAATCCTCCTTTTTTTCTTTTTTTTTCTTTTTTTTTTTTTCTTTTTTATACTTCTTTAAGCATGTCAGAAAGAGAGGTCTTTTGGCAAGGTGCAAGTTTGAGATATCACAGAGGGTCTTGGTATGTAGAAGATAGCATTTTAAATTCTGGGTATGTGGACAAAGCAGTGGATGCATAGTAATACAGAGTGGTGCAGAAAATGTGTGAGTGTCTGGGCATCTTGTTACGTGGTATTTTTAATACAGTCAGGAATTAAATTAATAGTTCTATGTGCTTATTTAAAGCT
Organism: Eubucco bourcierii; assembly: GCA_013396675.1. Taxonomy (NCBI): domain Eukaryota; kingdom Metazoa; phylum Chordata; class Aves; order Piciformes; family Ramphastidae; genus Eubucco; species Eubucco bourcierii. Next base: position 495,167 of record VWZE01004491.1, on the reverse strand, counting down.
TTTATGACATGAAAAGAAGCACAGTTCATTGATAAAAGGAAATGTGGAACAATTTATTCTTAAATAGAAATCACTGTGACCATGTCTTCTTTTTCAGGAATTTACACAATGGGTTAGATGAGGCTCTGGCTGAGGCATGTGTGTGTGTATGTTGGCAGGGCTGTGCTTTGAAACTTTTCTCTGTGCTTGCAATGGCTCAGGGCTACCAGGACTTCATTTTTATGTGCAATACGTTCACCTGTTTTTAGGGCATTGTGGGGTTTGGGGGGTTTTGTGCTCTAATTTTTTTTTAATTTAGTGTCCATGGATTTCTCAGTTCTCTAATCCAGAGATACTCAGCTAATCAGGAATTTGTAAAATAGTTCAGGAAGACATCTTGTCAACTAGAGGAACAGCCTGGAATGCAGAAAAGGCATATGACTTAGTTCCTGACTTTACAGCAGACTTCCGCTGAAGAAAGTTGGTGTGAGATTTCCAGGTATACAAGCCAACCAAAGAGCTCTTTTCTAATCAAGTGTCAAAAAAAAAAAAAAAAAGAGAAGGGAGAAGAAAATGCTGGCAATTCCTAGTTCATCCATACCTGCTTTTCCCAAGACCCTCAGATGAATAATGGAGGACATTGTTTGTTTGCCCCAAACTGTAGTGTTAACAGACCTAGAATAAGCCTTCTACTTAAGTATAATTCTACCAAATTAGGGCTCAGGGACCCCAGAGACCTCTTGCTGCTAATATAACAAATAATAATATGATTCATGGTACCGGACAACTTTTTGTCCCCTCCTTTCATTTCCTCTCAGCCCAAAGTAACCCTTTCCTTGAAGACTGTGCTTGGGCTTTCCAGCTGTTTGCTAGGTATTGCTTTGTCCTGCAGAGTCTAATTTGCCTGCAAGAACTGGCAGAGGACACTGTTTATGACAAATCGATTTACTGACCTCTAATTTGCTGACCTCTGAAATAATTAAGCAAGTAATGCTAGGCTTCAACCCTATTTTAAACAAGCAATGTGCTATTAGTATTTGTGTTTCTCTGCATGCAGGGAATGTGTGCCTCTAAACAAAAGAGGCAGAGTGATTGAGGAAGTTTGTTTTAAGGAAACGTTTCCTAAGAAGATTGTTTGTTTGCATACCTCTCCTTTCCCCCTTCCTTTTATTTTATTTTTTTTCTTATTTTTTATTTGCATTCTTTGTCCTTCCCTGAGGAACACACAGATAATAAAATTTTCTATTTTCATTTAGCTTTCCAGATGATCTTTGTGTACTTTGCCAGACTGCAGCATAGAAAACAAAGCCTTGTTTATTGCCCAACAGCGTATATGTGTTTTATGATTAATGTGATGTGTTTGTAATACATGGGACTGATAATAGATAGGGAGATCAAAGTCTCGTGTGAATTGACAGCAGCACTATAAACAAGGTGAAAGGGTTGCAGGTGTTTCCCACACAGCAGCTGTACAAAAGCATATGGCTCTTTGCCATGATGCACTGCACGCGTGTTCCATCTTTTCCTGTGCAGCAAGGCAACGTTGCTGTGAGCTTCGCTCAGAGCTGTGGTTTCAGAACTTGGGGGATGCTGTTTGCAATAGATGACCATGCAGTGTGGCCAGAATGATCTTGGTGACACAGAAAGGATAATGCTAACTTGGCACTTCAAATTAAAAGTAGTTGGTTGATCAGCTATATCACCTGAGAACAGAAATCTCTGTTCCTGGGATATCTCTGAAAAACAGTGGAAATGGATATGGTGCTTTGTGTCGCATTAGGGACTAAGCAGTTCATTGTAGGTCTTGTCTTACTCCTTCTGTCTCACCTTGTACTTGCACCTTTTACCTCCATGGGGTAGCTTTTGTGATCATGGCCATTGAAGGCATTGGTTGCAAATTGAAACACCTGTGCCACATTGCTGGGATGCACATGCAAAGCAGCAGAAATAATCTCTGAATTGCCAGTTGTACTTGCAGGTAAAAGAAAAGACACATTTACTAAATGACTGGACATGTTGGGTAAAATCTGAACACAGGTAGAAATCTCTGTCCTTTTCATTAATTACTGTAAGAGTGGTGTTTGTCTGCTCTTAGAAACCAAACTGCTGCAGTTGGATGCTTAGGGTGTTTTTAGCGTCTTCAGTTATTAAAACACTCTGGATGCAAATCAGCTTCCTTTGCTTATATACTGTAATGTAACCACCCTCTGACATGCAAGCTCTTAGGTATACACACTGGATGGCAACTTGCCTTTTCTGCAACTTCTGAAAGTAGATCTATGCCCTCCATTGAACACTTCTGATAAACTTTTTGCCTGTCCCTCCTGGAGATGGTGCAGAACATAGGTACTTGCTTCTGCACCGGCAACCTCCTGGCTTGATAGCTTGTCATCTGCCCTTTCACATGTGAGAGGAAGCTAAAACTATCCTTATGCTGTTGATGTGCTGCTTCCAGGTCTTTCCTGTCTCTGCTTGCAATGGAGCTAAAGCTGCTGGTATGAAAACACAGGGATTTTTCTTTTTTTTCTTCTCTATTTTGGAGAGCTGTAGTTTAGACTGAAATTTAATAGAAATGAAACCAACTTAAATAACTGAAGCCTTATCTGCAGAGAAAATTGTCACTCCTGTGGGTCATAAAATTTATTTTTACCAGTATGACAACAGATTCCCCCATACAGACAGAGTAGCATCACTCTGAGAATGCTGTACTACATTCATGCATTCTTGTTTCTCTGCAGAAATGAGCTAGATAGTCCTGAACGTTTGTATTACACTTTGTATGTCCTACACGAAAATATTGCAAAGGGTTAGGTCAAGCCGTGTGATAGTACTGTATCACTGTATTTAAAGGTAGGACTTCTGTGTGTGGACAAGCCATGTGAAAAGATTAACCTAGGGAAAGTTAATAAAAAGTGCTGTCCTAAATTATTCATGAATCCATTTGTAATGCACTTACCAGAAGGCTTTTGTTTTTCTCAAACTCTTATTTATTAAAATCTGACAAGAATATCAGGTTTCGTTCAATAATAAATCTAAGTCTGTGTGAGACTGGTGATATACTCATGTAGTGATACAGAACCAAAATGAAGTTACATGGCAGGGATGAATATGCTATCTACTTGGGGAGAATAGATTATTGTTCAGGAGGATTTTATCTTTTACTTACCATTTTGGAACTAGTGAACAAAACTGCATAAAATCAAATCTACTTGGAATGTATCTTAGAATCATAGAGTCAGTCAGGGTTGAAAGGGACCACAAAGATCATCTAACTCCAACCTCCCTGCCATGGGCAGGGAGCCCCTACCCTAGATCAGGCTGGCCAGAGCCTCATCCTTCCTGGCCTTAAACACCTCCAGGGATGGGGCCCTCAACCACCTCCCTGGGCAACCCATTCCAGGGTCTCACCACTTTCATGCTGAAGAACTTCCTCCTCACATCCAGTCTGAATCTCCCTACCTTTTCTGTAGGTCCCCTTCAGATAATGGAAGACCACAATAAGGTCACCTGGGAGCCTCCTCTTCTCCAGACTGAACAGCCCCAACTCCTTCATTCTGTCCTCATAGCAGAGGACATGCAGCCCTCTGAGCATCCTCGTGGCCCTTCTCTGGACACACTCCACCATGTCCACATCCCTCTTGTACTATGGGCTCCAGAATTGGATGCAGTACTCCAGGTGGGGTCTCACCAGAGCAGAGCAGAGCGGGAGAATCACCTCCCTCACCCTGCTGACCACACTTCTGATGCAGCCCAGGCTCTGGTTGGCTTTCTGGGCTGCAAGTGCACACTGCTACCTCATGTTGAGCTTCTCGTCCACCACCACCCCTGAGTCCCTGTTCTCAGGGCTGCTCTCCAGCCAGTCACTGCTCAGCCTGTATTTGTGCTTGGGATTGCCTCGACCCAAATGCAGGTTTGTGTAGGTTTCTTGGTTTGTGGCTGAAACATCAATCCTACAATGGGCATTAAATATTCTAAAACTCTGGTAAGCATCTTTCTGGTGGCATTGCAAGTTCTGGACTTGTGTTAGTTACATGGAAGAGCTGAGATGATTTTGTTTCATACTGAACACTAGTCCTTTTTCCTTGACTTCAAGGAAATATCATGGAAGTCATGCTCCTAACCTTGGATTAGAACTTTCAAAGCATGTCCATACACATCCTCTTTTTGTGCCTAGAAAAGATTAGAAAAATTATATACAGAGATTAGGAGAGTAGGGAAAAAATGCAGAAAGAAAACTTTTACTGTTTGGAATACAATAAACGATGGTAGTCTGTGTGTGCTTTGTAGCAGTCATTCCTCAAATGCAGACAGAACTTTGATTAAAAATGAAGATATGTTTTCAGTATTTTCAGTTTATTAATTTTAGGAGGTGTTTTCCCCTTATAAATAAGGAAAAGGAAAACAGGTGCCTATAGATAGAAAGTTGAAGAAGAGTAAATAGAAGAGAAAGTGCTTAGCTCTGGAGGCAGAACTGGGAGCTCAGGTGACTGGTCTGAATTGAAGGATGTTGAATAGATTTGTTTGCATGAGCTTGGCTTGTGAATCACTTTCTCTTAAAAGCTGCTTGAGCAGGAGATGCTTCTGTCCCAGATTTTAGTCCTGAATGCTTTGAAGCACAAAGTGCACTGTGACATAAGGACTCTGACCACAAGTACCATCTTGTTATTCCAGTGGACTGGAGCTGGAGTCCTGTAGTTTCCCAAGTTTGAAATAAACTAGAAGTGTCTCTCGCGGGTGATTTTGCATGATGTGGTGCCTCTTGGTGGTCAGAGTGATGCTATCTGGGTAGACATAATCAACCTTTGATTGACATTTGAAATCTAATGTTTGGGATTTGATCCCTGTGAAGAGCTGTGTGTTGGAGGGCAATCAGACACTAACCATTAAATGAGACAAGAACCTGATAAATTTGGAGAATGGAAGAGAAAAGTAAGATGTGAATGTGAGAGGTCAGTATTTATGGCTGATCATCCTGGGTAGATGTGGGGCAACATAGGTGTTCACGTTGGGATCTCTAATGGCAAAGAAATTGTACAAACTACACATAGAAGGGGCACACAGGGCATGATCCTCTTTTACCAAAGACCGTTTTCAAAACATTGTTTAAAATGTAGCCTCAGTTCTCTCTTACACACTTATTAAGATTCTGAAGAAAAGTTTTACCCTTAACAGATAAAGTACTTTGCTGTGGTTTGACGAACTAGGAGAGGTGAAAAAGGGGTTTTTTGGGGTTTTTTGTTTGTTGGTTTGGTTTTTTTTAATAGAACATAACTACCTGTATCTAAGGTTCAAGTGAAACCTGTGGGTTGGATCTGGGGAGTAACAGTTCCTTCTGGAAACCCATCAGAGAAAAGAAGATATTTTCCTTCCTGAAGAAAATTATTTTCTGCTTCTCTGATGTTTGTTTGCTGTGAGTTTTGGGTGTTATAGGGGTCAAGGTGGACTGTGAAATCCTGCTTTGGAACCGAGATATTTGTCTTGATTTGTTTGCCCTCAGTGAAAGCAGTGCTGTTGCTGCTTCATTGCCATGGGAACCTCCAGTTACTAAATTTAATTCAGCCCAAGGTTTGCTTGTCTTTTCTGTTGCTGCAATGTAGACAGGTGATAAGCAATATATTGATACTATGCTATATCATAACAAAATGATTTGGCATCAATATTACTACAGTATTGCAGCATCTGTGATACTGCTCTTGTGTTCTGCTCTGAGCTGCCTGGTTGTCCTGTGCCTGCCTTCAACTTCCACTTCCTCTCCCTTGGCAGAGTAAAGACAGCACTGCCTGTGTAGTCTTTCTAGTCCAGCAATTATCAAAGGTAGGGGCTGCAGACAGCCTCTGCTAGCTGGTGGTACTTCTTCCTTCTAAAAAAGCACCAAAGCATGAAGCATCTGCGGGTTTGGGAAGAGAAGCTGCTGGGGAAGGGAACACCTTGAAGAGTTCTGAGATTGCAGTGGATCCCAGTACCTCTGTGGCATCTGACATGTTGTGAAGTCACTAAAGGGTAGACCCTGGCTCCACAAAATCATATTAAACTGGGAACAGGGAGGTAGAGTATGTACAAGCAGAGAGTGAGAGACCCCTTTCACCCAGTCTTAAGTTTTACAAATACCTTTATATTTGCTGAAACTTTTTTTTTTTTTCCATTTGTTTGGTCTTTATTTCCATTGCTGTTATGTAAGGTGCTGATGGTATCTGTTAGTTTGTGGTAATGTGGAGCCCAGGCTCTAAGATGCACTCAGTTCCAGTGCTAATAGAAACAGTGGAAGTGTACCTGTACTCCAATCATGCTGGGGGTGCTTCTGGAAAGGCTTCTTGCAGGCAGAACTTTTACAGAAAGACATTTCATGTGGCTGACTCTGTATAATCAATTGTGTAGGTCTTTCATGATTTTTTGAGTAGTTGTTTCCTGATGTGTTGTTTCTCTGTAGTTTGGTGTTACTGCATCACTTTGTACAGAATTCATAGTGAACCTACAGTGTGTAAACCTTTATGTTAAAATGTTGGCTGAGTATCGATTAATTAGTGAGAAGTTTTAAGCTGTTTCCTTTAAATTCCAAGACCATGCATCTTAATTTAACAGTTAAGAGGTATGCTTTACCCAAGGGGATGTATTTTCTGTGCTATTTGTTCATTGTAAGTATTTTCAAGGCAAAAGTGATATTTTAGGGAAGGAGACAGTTCTCTGGTGGTCATTGTATGCTAAAATGACCTTCTTTCTCTATTTGTAGGTATTACATTGGTCGCCAGATGTTTGTGGTGGTCTCCACACCAGAGATGATCAAGCAAATTTTAGTGACAGACTTCAGTAACTTCACCAACAGAATTGTAAGTAGGTGAAAAGGTTGGCTTTGTGGATGGAGTTAGTAGTACCACTAATGAGTTCAAACCAAAAGTAACTGCAAGGGGACTGAAAACAGTGTGTGTGTGGGGGAAAGTATGGCATGGTTCAGTAAGACTTAAGGCTGTATGAACTCAACATACACATTCAGTCTGCCCTTGTGACTGCAACACCAGATGGATGCTGAAGAGAGATGGTTTCAATATCCAATTTTGCTACTGACCTCCTGTGAAGTCCTGGGAAAATCACTTAACAGATCTCTTTCTTGGTTCTCAGGCTGTAGCGTGGGGCAAATATTGCTTGCTCTCTCCCACCCATTATCTGTATTGTGCTTTTAGACTTTCTAGAGCCAGAAGCAGGCTGCCTGAGACAGAGACGTACCTCCTGCAACCAATATGTGTTGCTCTGCCATACTTATGCTGAACATAACAAATGCCAAAGAATTAAGTCGGAGTTAGGAAGGACTTAGACATGTGGTTTGGCTACATGCTTATATATTAAGGAGCTCCTTTGCACATGCTGGCTAGAACAAATAATGAGGGACCAATGACCAGAGGGATAGTAAAGATTTACATCAGGTCCTCAACATTTTACAAGGACATACTCTCAGTGACTGTATCCTGCCTCAGTGGTATCCTGTCCCCTTTGTATGCTCAAACCTGCCTAAGTAAACTCACGTGTATTCAAGGGGGTTGTTTGTGCCATCAGGGAAAATTTAATCTCTGATCAACTCTCTGTCTCTGCTACCCCTCTAATCCTGTCTGCAACCAGACAGTCTGCAGACTGCTTGTCTCCTTTGCTGGCTTCTTTGGGTACATGAGGTTCATCTTGTGACTACCTGTATTATATTTAATAACCCACTTGTACCAGTCACCCTCCATTCTGCCTATAACTCACATCTGAATGGAAGAATCTCAGTGCGCAAGCTTCTTAGGCTGAAGTTGTTGTGTTTTCTCTATATTTGAAGGAATTTCCCCCCCCCCCATTCCCTTCTTCCACCCTGAGGAAGGAACCCTATTTCTTCCTGCTTATAACTTTCCCATGTTTTTCTCTTCCATATTTGATAGAAATAGACTGTACCCACTATTCATAGCAGTAGCTGGCGCCCAGATAACACCTCCCTGAAGCTGGACAGCATTCTTTTGAGGGTACATTCAGATATTCACTCTGCTTTTAATATTAGCAGCCTCATCATCTGAGAATATCTGTGCATTGTCACCTTTCTTATTTGGCAACTGTTTTCTTTCTCTCCAGATTTTTATGGTCACAGGTTTATCTCTTTCTTGTTGTGCATCCATCTGTCATGCTGTGTAACATTTGTGTTCTTCTCGAAAATTCAGGTAGGTCAGGTCACTATAACTGGTCTCTCTCTTTCCTTTTCATCAGGGATCTCCTAGGTATAGTTGTCTATGTAGGTTGATATCTTGCCCTAATGACCTGACTCTTGCCTGAACTGTTCATGCACAATATCTTGCTTTATGGATGAGGAACTCAGACACAAAACTGAGTGACATCCCCACCACTAAACAGAAAGCCTGTGGCAGATGAGAAAATGTAACTCCTACTCCTGTCTCTAACAAAATTAACAGTTTCACCTCTGTGCACTGTTGCATTTGAATCCAATTCAAATTAATTTCCTTCATCTTATATGCTTTTATCTGCTAGTTCCAGGGTCTTCTCACACAGCTGCAATCTTTGAGCATTGTTATTTCATGCTTTCCACTTTGTTCCCTTTCTTCCACTCACTGCTTTTCACTTACAGAAGATAAGCAGCCTTCTCTTTTTGGGTCTTTCCACCTTTAACTTGAAGATCTTTTTTCTGTCTTGAATTTTCAGGAAAGGAAACTGCCTCTCCTCTGTAATTCACAATCAGCTCTCTCAAGGAAGTTTTTGACTATCCTGTATAAGCATTCTATATAAAAATAAATAATACCTGTTGGTATGTCACGAAGGCCAGTGCAATTTATTCAGATCCAGTTTGGATTGTACATTAATAATAATTGAAAGATGAGAGTGAGAAAAGCACTTTCCAAGTAATAGAATTCTTTCTTCTTGTAGTGACTGAATAAATGTCATTTTAAGACTTTTAGCAGACTTTTCTCTTTGTGTGTGCGTATATGTGTGTGTGTGTACATATATACACACGTATTTTGTAATTACTCAAATGCTAACTTTAAGTGAGGATTTACATTTGGTAGTGGAGAATTCAAAAGGCACAATAGATCCCCCTACCTTATTTTAAACTTTAATTCCCCATATCATCTAGTGGTTATTGAATTGGCATTGGAATTAGTGTTGTTCAGAAAAGTAGGCTGATACCTTTCAGTCTGAACATACCATATACTTATTATTTCAACTCAAAGCCTACTTGTTTGGGGTTTTTTAAAATTTTATTTTACTTTACTTCTATTC
>VWZE01004491.1:447778-485918 GCA_013396675.1 Eubucco bourcierii | reverse complement strand
TTTTTTTTTTAATTTTATTTTACTTTACTTCTATTCTGTCCTATTCTGTTCTATTCTATTCTGTTCTATTCTACGTTAAGAGTGAAAAGGGTGGGAAAGGGAGTGAAACTGGTGGGTTTGAACACTTCACTCCTCCCCATCAGGGAGGATTTGTACTTTGCCCACCAGAGATGAAATGAGTTACTTAATCCAGAATTCCAGAAAGAAGAATTATTCACCACACTGTAGCCATTGTAGCAATGAGATGCTAGCAACACATTCTAGAAGTTGAATATAGAAAAAGTTTATATTCCATGTTTGTTTTACTACTTTAATATATACATATTTTAATTGAAAGACACAATGGAAATGGAACTTGTAAAGGGTTGCAAGCAGTGGACATACTTGATTGATAGAAGTGGATAAGGTGATGATTCAGTGAACTCTGAGCTGTTATTAAAGCTGTCTATTATGTGATGTTATGCCCTTGACTGCTTGTAAGAAGGATCACCTTAATCTGGGATTGCGCACGTGCTGGCTGCTCACTGGGCGGTCATCATCAGACCTTTGTGGGTTCAGAGTAGTTTTAATTTGCTGAGAAGACTCTTTTGGAATCATTTTGTGCCCGGTCTCCACACTCAGAGAAACCTAGACCACTTGTACACTTCTCAGACATTAAATCTATCTGCTCACTCATTATATAGTCAAAGTAGATTTTACATGTGATCAGAAACTGAAATCCTCTTTACTTTATGCATTTATGTTTCCCTTTGATGTTATCAATTTAATGACTTTGCTTTGAATATCTTTTGGCTATTGCTGTAAAAAACCTTTTAGGTTCTTTTCTGTCTTCTGCTGTTTAATCAGCAATTCTTGCAACAGAAGTGTATGGTGACCACAGGTCCAACTTGCATTGAGGTTAACTCCCTTTTAGAACAAGCAGCCAAATCTCACAGGCAGAGTTATTCCTCTGTAGTACTATATAATCTATATAATCACAGACAATAATGACATATATAATCTATATAATCACAGACAATAATGACATTTTACTTTCCCACTTAATTTTGACTTGGTTAAGGTGAGGATTGTAGTCATTTAGAAGCAAAAAATGTCTACTTCAATGTACCTTCATACTTGAGGTGTATGAAACCTTTTCCCTATGTTTTTAATTATAGTTGAAGAAGAAAAGATGAAAATTAGCTTACAGACAGTCTACCAAAAACCTGGAATTGATTTCAATTTAGGTTAACCATAGAAACTTCAGCCAGCATTCTATGGAGGGCTGGGCTGCAGGAAGTGGTATTTTTTTCCTCACAACTATGATAAGTTATCCCTTGAACAGAAGTTTTCTTTTAAGAGCACTAAGATCATTTTTAAGTGCATTCCTGTGTGTGAGTGAGATAGGTTCACGATGTTTGTTGTGTTCTACCAGGCAGGATGATGATACATAATCTGTTTACAAATTGTTTTTAATTTCTGCATTGAAAATTTGGTTTTGAATTAGTACTTGAGAATCATTAAAGTGAGCTTTTAAAAATGTAGGAGCAGAATGTTATGATGGAGCAATGTGAAGAGAGGTATAACCTGCTATGTAATTGAACCAACTCAGAAGTTGTAGGCTAAACAGTTTGATTAAAATATGCATCAGCGAGCCCTAAGGCAAAGTACTGGCTGGTCAAGGTTTGCCAGGCTGCTGGAGTCAATGATCTGCCAGCGTTCATGTGGCTATCACAAGTGGAAACTGGTAGCTGATCCAGAACAAATTGTTATATCTGCATACCAACCAGCTGGAGGAGGGTGATTTTTTTTTTTTTTCAATATAAAAATCTACACTAATTCAAATAACTGTAAGACAACATCACAGTTTTCTCATCAGGACCTTTCCTGTTACAGTAGAAAAAGTAACTATGGATTAATAACAAGTACTAATGAAGTAGTAAAAGTAACAGAAATGTAGCAAGGAAGCATGATATAACAAGGGACCGTAAATTCCTTGTATCCCTCCTGAAGGAAAACTGAGTTGCCTCAAATCTATTTTCTTTTTACTTGTCTAACCTTCCCTATTCCCCCTATCCTAATTAATCTGTGTAGGACAAGATTACTCTTTTCTGATGTAAAATTTGCCTGTTACACTAAGATGCTGGTTTTATCTTTATTTTGTTAAATCTGTAAAGTTAAGGCCTACTTGTGACATTAAACAAGAAAAATACAAACACCAAATAGGAAGGTGCCTATTTTCTGTACCTTGCTTGTTGTGGTCCAGGACAGCTGCATCAGCTTTCTTTCTGATCTCTTATTAGGGGATGCAGTACTGGCAAGAAAAGCATCTGTGTATATTGCTCTATTAAGAAAATCTATCCAAATTTGATACAAGATTCCCCCTGGAGGCCCCTTCCAACTTCAGCCATCCTGTAGTCTGTGAATTTTGGGTCAGACCCTCAGCCAGCGTAAATCAGTGTACTTCAGTAACTTCAGATGATCATACACATAGTGAGCATGTATCTCCAGAGCAGGCTGGGATGCACAACTGGCTTCAGACAGCTCAGAGTAGTGACTGTGTGTATGTGTTCTTGGCCTTTTGTGAGTAAAGGTTTGCTTTTGTGTGTTGTGCAATACCTTACTTGATGCATTTTACCTTGGTTGTTAGAGTACAGGCCTAGCCTGTACGCAGCAGCCCCACCGATATGCTGTCATTCAGTGAACAGTGGTAATTAAGTTGTGTATCCAAACACATAGCCTGACCAAGTTTATGGACTGGGACCAGGCTGTTTCTTTAGTCCCTCTCTCACAAATAATGGGTTTTGTTTTGAAAGATCAACTCACAAACATTCATTTGCAAACATCATATAAAAATAGTAAAGGAATGAAGAGTTTTGTACCATTGTGAAAAGATGCATCTACATGCTGCCCTCACCCTGTACCCTATGTTGTTTGGTTTAGAATTTGCTTTTCTTCCCTTCAAATTAAATGTCCTGTGTCAATGCCACATCATCACCCTTTCATGTGAATTTCTTCGTTTATTTCCAAAACCTTGTTGCAGTGTGTGATGAACTCATTTTGTAAACAGATGATGGATGTGCTGCTTTGGCGGCTCACCTTTGCATGAGTGTGTGGTTTGGCCCGCTAGTGACAGTGTGTCAGCGAGTAAGTCAATATTTGGAAAACGATTCAAACAAATGAGGAAAAAACAAAACCAAAACCATAAAACTGCAACAACTATGGGGTCTTCACTTTTTCTACTCTTTAACATGTCTGTTCAGGAGGATGGGTTTGTGCACTGTGGTATTCTAGTGTGTGCTCATAATCTCACTGTGATATTTAGCTTTAACAACAAAGTGGACTTTGTGGTGACAGAGGGAACCAAGGTGCTTTAACTGTGTTCGCTGGCTCAGTCTTTTTAGATACCAGTGTCATGGTAGGCCTAAGCAGGCCAAAATAGGCGTAGACGTGTCCTGGATTGCTCAGACATGTTTTTCTGCTCTCCCTCCCTCTGCTATGGGAGAAGCAAAAGTGGGAAAGTGGACAAAGAACCTGGAGCCACTGAGTCTGAGGACTCTGGCTTGCCCAGACTTGTTTGCATCCTGTGGTAAACAAGGTACACAGGCTCAGCTTTTGCTTGCCTTGTGCAAGGCCTGTGTTCTGCCCTAAAAAAGGTAAAGCAAGCCTATGCCCTAAAAAAGGTAAAGCAAACCTAATATAGTCAGACTTGGCTAACTGCCATTCTGATTGGCTGTTCTGTGTCCAAAGGACCATTAGTCTCAGGCTGTATTGATAAAAGGGCATGAGCAGGTGGCACAACGTGCTCTGCCATTGTATTTGTGCTTGCTTCTTGCTTGCTACTGCCTTATCATATCCTGTACTGCCTGGAAACTCCAGTGCCTCATGTTTACCAGGAACAGACTCTAAATGTCTCCACACAATCAGCCTGCATAGCCAGTGTGACGTCTGTGCTAAGACTGCACATCACAAGGCATCCTGCCTACACCTGAAAGCCTCCTGCCAAGACAGGAAGTCCTGGAGATACACAAATTATCCATGGATATCAGGACTAGGTCAGAGATTGTCTGCCTCCTTTCCCTAGCAGCCTGGGAAGAATCAGAAGTCTCAACAGCTGACAGGACAGTAACAGAATTCCCTGAAAATGTTTGGATACTGTCTGAAGCTGTAGCTAGCCCCATGAGTTGGGAAATAATATTTGTGAGTAAATACTTCAAGCCTCTTGTAATTCATCAGTGCCTTCTGCCATAAGCAGAAAGGAGCTTCCTACATCCATCTAGTGGATAAGCAGTGTAATTAACCGCAGACAGCACATTGATCGCAAGAACCTCTTCCAGTATAATGTTGGCAAATGTTTGCATTTGCTAGTTACCTCTTAAAGTTTTACCTGTTGTAAGCTTGTAAATAAGCTTTTTTTCAACCTGGAGAAGAGGAGACTTCAAGGGGACCTGATAGTAGCCTTCCAGTATCTGAAGGGGACCTACAGGAAGGCTGGGGAAGGATTATTTACAAGGTCCTGCAACGACAGGACAAGGGGCAATGGGTTTAAACCGGCAGAGGGGACATTTAGACTGGATGTTAGGAGGAAGTTCTTTACAGTGAGGGTGGTGAGGCACTGGAAAAGGTTGCCCAGGGAGGTTGTGGCTGCTCCCTCACTGGAGGTGTTCCAGGCCAGATTGGATGAGGCCTTGAGTAACATGTACTAGTGGAAGGTGTCCCTGCCTGTGGCAGGGGGTTGGAACTAGATGATCCTTGAGGTCCCTTCCAACCTTACCATTCTATGATTCTATGGTGAGATTTAATGTTAATAAACAATTTTCATAGTCCTTAACAATCATTGCCTGGATATCAAAATTAATATTCATTATTAATTTTGCATCATTTGTAACAACCAGTTTTCATTACCATATTCCTCTTGTTTCATCTTGGGTTTTATTGGGTTCACATAGGACATGGAAGATGACCAGCATAACACCTATACATCAAACATGTCACAGGATTAGTTACACCTGCATATGTGGATATTTGCATATATTTATGGATGCATACAGATGCACACATTGATTTTGGGTCATTCTGTGATTTGGGGAGACGATGAATCTCTAGTTCTCACTAGAGCTTTGTGAAAGTCAATTGTGCCATATCTTAATATGGAAACTTCACAAAACCTGTCTCTCTGTACATGCCATGGTGACACTTCAATTCCTAATGCAACCAAGCCAGGACACCTGATGGCAGGCCATGCCTTGAACATCCAGGTCTTTGTGATGCATATCTGTGAAGTTGTTTCCTCCCTTCCTGACTCTGTAGGACAAACTCAAGCAAGCATCAATTCTGCCACATGTAAAATCAGGTTTGGTCTCACTGAGCTGAGGATATTTAGTTCTTCCAAAAATTGCTCTGTGCCTTGTGATGGTAAGAGAAAAGGTGTCCAAGCGGTGAATTTATTAAGATTTACTTTTTTTAACCTAGCAGTTTAATGCAGCTGCTAGATCATACTTGTTCTGAAGTCTTGGCTGGTACAACATCATTATGGAAAGGGAATTATGCTAGCAGGGAATGTGTTTGGCTGCATAGCACTTAACTGTTTAATATTACATTTGTTTGACTACACATTCGTGGGTGCTGCTTTACAGTCATGTGAGCCTAGATACTCGAGAGATTTTCCCGTGACAGTCACTGCCAGGGAGCCAAACAAGGGCTCTTATCCTTGTTTTGACCTCATGGTTCTCACTGGGCTCTGCTGGAGCACAGCCTAGGAGCTCCTAGGCTTAACAACCGTAATGATGTATCTGCTTTCCTTCCCTAGTGTGCCTCCATGCCATCTGGACACACTAGGATACCTTTCTAGTTGGTCAGTGTGTATGTAACTACTTTTCCTTCTTTACCTGCTAATACAGCTTTTAATTCTAGATTTCTGATGTTGGTTTGTTGTTTTGTTTTTTTATTTCTTTCAAAGCTTGCTGTTTAATTTTTTTTTCTGAGCAATTAAATCCAGTTTTCATTAAATGTTTTCAAGTAGCAGTGCATATGCTTACAACAGGCACTTTAAAATTAAAATAGTAAATACTGAGAGGGTCATTTCTTTCAGACTGTGTATGTCTTTTTAAGCATGTACAGCAAATTGCCCTTATTCCCCATATGCTGCAGCTAATAGCACAAAACTAATGTCAAATGATCACTGCTATTGACTGTAAAATTAATCAGACTTTGGCTTCAGTTAGCCTTGAAGAAAGATTTGACATATTAGTAGATGGTGTTCTGTGAACCACCTGGTCCTCTGGATCCCAGTGAAATAAAGTCTGGTTTTGTGATTAGGGCTCTAGGTTGGGATTTAGGAGCTCTGAGCTCTGGTTTTGGCTTTGCTACAGAATTCCTGTGTTCACAAGGGCAAATCATTTAGGAAGTGACTTGTCACCTTAACAAATGCAAAGGATTATGTTAGGAATTTCCAGTTGATAATTATCGTTAGTGAATGATAGTGCTTCAGAACTCATGGCAAAGATTGAGATTTGGTTTGTCTGTTAATTCAAATAGCTGTAGTGGGAGCATTTATTTTGTTTGTTTGTTCTTAAAAATAAGAAATGTAGAGGAAACAGTTTTGTTGAAAAGCTCTCCCCCCACCCCAGTTCAAGTAATTTTCTTTTTCTAAAAAGTAAGCATTTAAAAATATTTAAAAAGAACCCTGAAGTAGTAAAGCTAATATTTGCAGATTTAATTGAATGTATTTTGAGGATTATTTTCTCTGAAGTTTGTAATTTTTATTTGTAATTCTAATTCAGATCAGGAAACAAAGTGAAATCTCTGTCCTGCAAGATGAGAGAGGTCATTTGTTCCTACTTTGAATACCCAGCATGTGCCTCTACTGACTGTTGTTGCTAAAAAGATGTTAGCATTTACCTACTTCAATGCACATTCTTATGTCTCATTTATTTCAGTGGACTGTGAGCATGTATTTTAATTGTCCACACTGAGAATGTTCCCTTAAGTCAGAACCTTTACTTTTCTGTACCTCACATTGTCTCTTCTCACACATTGAAGTATGTCATCAAGATCAGTTTCTGAAGGTTTAAGAAGGTATCGAGAACAACAGTTTGGAGTGACACAGTACAACTTACAAGCAAGCAATCTGAAAACACTGACTGTAATTAAGTCCAATTAGTTTAAGAGTAGTCTGGTTTACCGACTTGGAAAGATCCTCTGTTAAAGAGGCAAACCTCAGCAGTTGTTTTATCGTCTTTGAACAGTTGCTTGGATAGTTTGTTATTCGAGGAAGGTTTGCTGTGTTGTGGCTGGAGGGGGAGTCTCCTGCTAGACATCAGCATATACCTAGCAATGGTGGTCAGACTTGGAGAAAGCCACACTTCTTGTGAGGCTGCTGTTTCAACTGGCTAACATATTGTTGTCCAGGTAGGTCATGTGAATTTGTTTGCTTAAGAATGATGAATCTCTGACTAAGCAAACACTAATGTATTTGTAACATTTCCAGGCAAGATAACAAGTAAGAGTCTGATCCCTTCTGTATGAAGGGCTAACGGTGATGGTCAACAACAGATGGGCTATGAGAATAAAACCATTCCATTTTCTCTCTTTTCCAGACGTGGATTGCCTTTTTCCAAGTGCTATAGTCAAAAATCCTTGACAGTGCAAAAGCCGTGCAACTGACCATAAGGAGGTTGGGAGGCTTAAAAATGTTTCCTCTTCTCCCACCCCTTGTCAAGACATGATATGATGGAATCATTAGGTTGAGACCACAGCTGATACTGACATACACAGTCTTATCTTTTGCAGGATTTATTAAGAAGTCAGTTATTTTACGGTACGGATCTGATTCTTTGAATCTGTCCCCGAGTCTTTCTCTGGTTTATTAATGGGCTGCAGTGCTGCCATCACCATGGTATCCTGTTACCTGTTCCCCTGTGAAGATAGCAAAACTGCATGTTGATGAAATTTACATTTTTAATTCTCCACTCTCCATGCCTGTACATCTAAAAAACATCTAAAAAACATCTAAAAATGGTTTGCAAAACCATGAGGAAACAGAAACACAAGGGCAATCTGGTATCAAGGAATTACTAGGCTTGCTGCATTGTTTTGTTCATTTTAATGCTCTTTCTGTATGCTATTATACTGCAGCCATCATTGGTTCAATACCTGCTCCTAGGTAGACACCAGAACACCAGATGGATTAGGTACTTTGCAGCACTAATGATAGTGGCTGATAATGTGTGCAACTCTCACTTGATTGTTCAAGGCAGTTAAAAAGTACTGAATACAGCTGTATATAATTACACTGCTTTTGAAACTAAACCAGCCTGTGAAATTTCTGTTCCTGGAAAATGGTCAAAATTAGTCAATAACAAAACCCAAACAAACAAACAACAAAACCCTAACCCCTTTGCATGTACTTAGTTAATGGTGTATTGTGACATTCTGTTTCTTACGTGCAAGACTTTCCTGCCAAGTCTATTGAGACTTCAAGGGGGAAAAATGCTGCATAATGAAACTACAAACAATGGTTTTACTGCAGGTGTAGGAAAATGCTGATTTGACAGTACACTGTGTGTATGTACTTGTTTATGTCAGAGGGAGTTTCTGTAGCACTAAGTGTGCTGCAGGTATGTGAAAGGACATTCCCTCTTTTTACCCATTTCCCTGTTTCTTTACATGTTTCTTTTGAGTTCCTGTAAGATCAGCTATGGAAGTTACCTATTTTAGCTTGCTTATCTTCACCTTTCTTCTGTAATTCTCCAAAATTTCCCTTCCTAAACAAGTGAAGAAAACAAGATCAGAAACTTATTAGGTTTTGCTTTCCCATCTCCTGTTTTTATCCTGTTGAAACTTGCCAATCTCTTTTAAAGTCTACACTGGGCTTTTCTGCAGCACAGGAGATATCATTAGGGCTTTAAACCCACTAATAAGGGAAACGTATGCTGCTTGAAGGCTCCTGCAATATTAACTACATCAAATTATGTTAGGTAAATGTATAAGTATAGTCAAAACAGGATGAAAGCAGATCCTTCTATTCAGGCCAAAAGCAGTCTTCCGAGTCAATCTTTCATCACACTCAACACTGGCTATTTATTTACTGGGTTTGCAGCACCTTTTTTCCTTTTTTTTTTTTTTTTTTTTTTACTGCAATGCTGAAGACAAACAACACTTATAGACAAGAAAAGACTGACTATTCCCAGGGCTCTGTTCCCTATTTAAAGAATACTTTTTATTGCTGCTTAAAATATGTGAAATCTTAAAGCTGATAAATATTTTTTGCTGTTTAAATAACGTATTGTTTCCTTATCTAATTCTGTCCTTAGCTGACTGCTTTAGGAGGAGATGTGATACATGTGGAGTATAGATGAAGTTCATGCTGGTCTTTACAGGTTCTGGCCTTTGATGTATGTTGATTTGGTTTGGATTTTTATAGGGGAGTTCAGCTTATCCTACATCTTTTGGTGTGTGCTGAAGGGATATTTTTTCCGAAGCTTACCCCATCTAAAAGCATAGGTTTTCAACGTTCTCTCATTTGAGACTTCTGAAATTGTTGTCAGTAGCAAATTGGTTGTTTTACTTTCAGTTATCTCCCTTTTCTCTATTCTTGACATAGAGTGTCATGTCTTTTGATTCCTGCCATTCCCAGTCTGCTTTTGTTAAGAGATGAGTAATTAGTTTGTCACTTGTTCCAGAATTGGTATAGACTCAGATCACAACACTCAAGTTGGCCTCTTTGTGTATACTTGAGCAATCAAAGTTCAGACTGAGTATTTTCCTTTGTTTTCATGTCTACAGCCACATCTGGTGATAACTCACCTGCTCATGAACAAAAAGTCCTTTTGAAGCATCTGATGACAGTGGAACCCATTCTATGCAAGTGATGTTTTACAACACAAGGAAGTGATGTATGTGTACCTACTCAGAAATCTAGAAGTTGAGCACTGAGCATTGGAGATGTCACATGGCAATATATGATGGTTTGTGTAGCCTAGCTGAGTGTCCTCTTTCAAATTGGCCAGCAACAGGAGTCAAAAAAATAGCGTAGTGCCAAGACAGTGAAGTAAACTTCCTTCTGGCACATCTGCAACAATCACTGCTGTGGTGAATTCCAGTGCCAGAAGTTTTTTTCCTTAGCTGTTTTTCTTTTTTTGTTTTTTTTTTTAAAATACATATATCTAATTGTAATATTCTTACCTAGCACAATGCTAACAACCCTTTGTTAAAATGTCCTAGCTGGAATTACCACTCCCACAGCAAGTCCTATGAAAAGGATTGTGTGAGCATTCCTCATCTGGTTCAGCTCAAGAGCTAATCTATCTTAGTTTATGTATCAGCATGGACTGTTTAAAAACTATGCAGGCTGACTTGGCACTGAGGCAGGTGATGAGTGCTCACAAGGTCTCTACCAGCTCATTTTAATGGTAGTAAACTCCAAAAGATGGGGGCTGGTAAACAGCTGATAGGGTAGTAGCATCTTAAATTGATGCAGATATTTTAATAGTGGTTCTCTGACCAAAACCTGAAAAGGTCTCTTGTGATATTTGCAAAATGACCTAGCAATTACCTCCAGTAGGTTTCTTAAAGAAAAAAAAAAATCTTGCCATTCTAATTTCTTCATTTGTGATTATGCACTATGTGATGTTCATTCTGCAAAGCTGAAACATCCATGGGAAAGAATGTTTAAAGATGATGCCCTCCTTACCACTGGCAGTGTGCTATAACTATAAATCTTATGGATCATAAGTGAAAAATGAGCCAATGGGTCTTATTTTAGTCTCTAGTGAGAATTCTTCTTTGTTTATATAGCAACCACATATCTTGGCACCATTTGCTGTAAATAGTTGATAGCAAATAGTTGACTACTCAGAGCCCTAGGAAGGGAACACGCTGCAGTGTCTTGTGCAGGTGCTGGGAAACTACTGTGCTGTACACACACAGTGCTCCTGACCATGGCGAGAAAGACTTTTCATCAGTGTGAGATTCACCACACTTAAAAGAAAAAGGAAAAGGGATTTACAGTGTAAGTCTCCATACTGCATAGCTTGCTCCAAGCTCTCCAGTATAACAAGTGCTCACTGCTTTTGAGCACTCCTGGCCACTGCTCATTTTCGTGTTGATTCACCTGTTCCTAAAGGCTCAGTGATGGCTGGAGGAAGCTCCATTTAGCCTCACAGACACATATGAAGGAACATATATATATACAGGGGTCAGGAAACAGTTGTGCTGCAGCAAAAGAAATGGGTTGTTGGTCTTTGTTAATTGTTCAATTTGTTAATTGTTGCTTGCCAATCTCCTCTTGCCGATGTTAAGCAATAGAAAACAAAATAACTACATTCTTGCCCAAAATAATGTCCCATCCTTTTTCTTTTCCTTTCATGCTTGCTCTTGCAGAAAAAGGTTTGGAGAAACAAGTAGTGGAAACAAGAACTATCTTGCAGTGTTCTCCTCTGCTAGATTAATTGTAGGTTGGAGATACACAAGATATATTTTTTTTCCCTTTGCAAGGCAATTGCAAAGGACACTTTCCCCATTTCCTTTTCCATTTTCAGTATGCGCATTTAGATGAAGCTAAAACTGCACTCTTGCACTTTTTATGCAGCTTTCCTAAAATAATTCTGAATAATTTAACAATGGCTTAGAAACATTCCAGTTTAACCAGTCGTTGACCTTCAGTCACATTTTAATGTAGTCAGACCTGTACTGGTATTTCAGCAGTTCCAAAGAAACTTCATTGTAGCAGAGGCAATGGTGATATCTATAATTAAAGTTGCCCAATGTCTTCCATTACAATGTTTGCCTTTCAGTGGATTATCAAACTTCAACTGCTTCAATTCATATTCTCCATTTAGAATTTTTCATTGAAAATAGTCTCACTATTTCAGAGCAGCAACCTAGGGAAGAATTAGGATTATTTATCCATTACAGGGTAAAATAAGCCCAGAGGCTTTTTCTTCGGCTTTGTTCCCTCTAGTGTAAGGGCTGGATATAAAATCTGCTTTGAAAATCTGACCAAACTGCTTAAGTTTATAAGACCCTGAAGAATCTCAGTAAACACAAACTCAACAGAAATTATTAAAGAACAAGAAAACTCACTTGCTAGTATTGCTCTCTGTTGGCAGGGCTCTATAAACCACTAACTTTTTCTCCAAGATACCATGTGAGCTTTCTGTTTAAAGGTTGAGAATCCTGAATTTGTGACTGATTTGTTTCATATGAAAGAGATTTTTAATGTATAATTCTAAAAACTTTGAGGGTGTTCTTTTCTTTATAAATGTTACATTTGCAAAATCAAATAGACGTGGGAAAGAAGTGGTGTATGGTAACTACAGAATTCAGCTTATGCCTTAGGATAAAAAGACTGCACTCAGTCCAAGATTTTCAGACACTTTAATACTTTATTTTGCTCTCAATTTCCTTCTAATATAATTGTAATTGTCTGCAGTAGGAATAGATGTCATGCTATATCAACCACCATCAAGAATTAAAGAGAGTATATACCTTACATGACCCTTACTGTATTCTCAGATTTCATTAGGAAATATGTGGAAGATAGAAGTTTCATGTTGTGGCTGATTTTGAAGAGTTAAAAACCAAAATTAAAAGGGGGGGGAGGAAACAAGTTGATTACAATATTATAGTTAAGTTTCAGTTTCTAATATAAAGTCAAAATTGCANTCCCCCCCCCCCCCCCCCAACCTTTCTCCATATTTTCTTCCAGAAAACCTGGAAAAACAAATTGATTTTGCAGTATTTCCATTTTCTGTCTAGCAGCAACTTTTTTTCTGTAGCCAGCTCTGGTTTTATTTTACCTGATGTTTGATTTAAGGTTTCAGACGGGACACACTCTCCCTAATTGGTGTTTCACCATGTCAGAGCCATCCATGTCAGATGTTCTCTGGATGTCCTTGCTGCTGAATGGCACAGCCTTGGATTTTCCCTACTCAGTGGTCAAGTGGAGCAGATCTCATTTCCTCACTCTTGTTCTTGGTAGCTTTCATATTATAATAGTAGTACACAGTTTTAATTATGGGAACTGAAGTTGATCCCAGGGTGAAGATGTATTCTAGGTAAAAGTTTCATCAGGGTATTAAACACATTGCAAAGGGTTATTTTTTTCAATGTCAAGATCCCTTTTGTTTTTTGGCACAGACCTTGGATGTGAGAGGAGCAGCTGTGCAGATGTAAAATGAGTTCTTGTGGTATGGAAGCATGTGCTTCCTTTCCTCCTCTCCCATTCACCTGTAAAGCTGAGCTTGAGGCTGCAGAGATTGGTAACTTGCAAAAATGCTAGGTGCATGCAGTCAAGTCAGATATGCATGCTGAGTGTGGGTGGAGCCTGGCAATTTGATGCAGTCTCCATCAAGTGAGATGCCCCAGCAGACAGGACTGTGACAACCTCCACTTGATTCCCCATTACTTTTCTGTGCATGCCTGGCTGTTGTGGGGTTACTAACCAGTGAAAGGCTTCAGGTGTTTCATTCTCAGAGCTGGCACATGTGCCTTCCTGGGAACTCCATAAAAGAGAAACTAACCCCCAAATACTACTCTGTCCTAGAGTGCAGTTGGTGATCTACCAGCTTGCTACCAGCTTGTATATTTCTGGAACGCTAGCACTGGCCTTCTGGGCAACGCGGGTGGGGAGAATTCAGCGTCTGACCCATCCCTCTAATTTCAGGACACAATTACAGCACAATAATACTGAAACAATGAGGTGTGAAACAGCCCATCAAATGAGGCCTGTTTTGAATCATAGAATTGTGGAATCATAGAACCATAGAATTATAGAATCAGTCAGGGTCGGAAGGGACCACAAGGATCATGTAGTTCCAACCCCCCTGCAGTGTGCAGAGACATCCTGCCCTACCAGCATGTCCACATCCCTTTGTACTAGGACCTCCAGAACTGGATGCAGTACACCAGGTGGGTGGTCTCACCAGAGCAGAGTAGGGGCGGTTGGGAATCACCTCCCTCGCCCTGCTGACCACACTTCTCCTGATGCAGCCCAGGCTCTGGTTGGCTTTCTGGGCTGCAAGTGCGCACTGCTGGCTCATGTCAAGCTTCTCGTCCACCAGCAAGCCCAAGTCCTTCTCCTCAGGGCTGCTCTTCAGCCAGGCACTGCCCAGCCTGTATTTGTGCGTGGGATTGCCTCGACCCAAATGCAAGAAAAGGGATCAGTGAGCTCTGGAGCCCAGGCTCCAATCTGTGGGGTTTGGGGTTATTTTAAAATGTTATCTTATTCTAGAACTTTTAGGATCACACGATATGGTGGTGTGCTTTATGCTTCATAATCTGCACTGCTTGCTATTACAAGCTTTATATGTCTGAGAGTGCAAAAGTAGCTGATACTGTTAATTTGTTTTGAATGAGGTACTTGTTGATACTCAGAGGAGCATTTTCACTGCTCTCCTTGAAGAAATCAAGTAAGAGCAATGTGAGGAACAGTCTGGTTACAGGTTGTTTGAGAAGTGAGGCTGTTTTACTGAAATTGCAAGCTCCAGGGAACTCATGCTAAGTCCTTTAATATTATCTGCATGCAATAAGGCTTTATTATTGTTGAAATTTTCATATGACAAACACTTAATTTTTGATATGCTCAAATTAATTTGTGAAAGTAAAATGAACAAATGCTACTTCATGT
This sequence comes from Eubucco bourcierii, assembly GCA_013396675.1. Taxonomy (NCBI): domain Eukaryota; kingdom Metazoa; phylum Chordata; class Aves; order Piciformes; family Ramphastidae; genus Eubucco; species Eubucco bourcierii. The sequence continues at coordinate 471,310 of VWZE01004491.1, read as the reverse complement.
AAGCATGTTTTGACATGCTTTAATGTATTAGGATTGTATTTTTCACTTGATTGAAGCCAGACAAATAACCACAAATACAAAATCTTGGATGATAAAGTCTTGAAAGTGTGCTATGAAACTACTTACAAAGTTTTATAGTCTAGCTCTCCTTGAGGGACAAATAAATGAGGAACAAAATCAGCTGCTACTGTCAGGAAAATACATTAATGTTTTGGCAGATAGATGCACAAAGTTTGGCTTTTCCTTCCCCAATGTCTAAATATGCATTTAATGTAATTAGAAACAATTATGAAGTAACAAGAAGGGAATTTGAGTTCCTCGGTTAAGCAGCTATTGCAAATGCAATTTGTTGACAGTTGCCATTACAGCTGACCTGGAATTTACTTGCAGAACAACTTTTCAGAGGGAAGCTAACATAAAAAGAGACACATTTGGCTAGGGAGCTCTCTGTCTCTGACTAACAGCAGATGGTTAGAGCGCAGACGAACAGGGCAAGTGCAGCATAGTTTTTACTATGGCATAACCCCCTAACATCTGACTATCTATGGATGACTTCCTGAGCTGGAGGTTGCATCCATGTTTTTAAATTTTAATAACACTTTTCTTCCAGTAGTTTTGATTTAAGCAGCATCTTGAACCCATTTGTATTTTTGAAAACCATGAGGAGTCTTCACTAGCAAACTTTAATTTGCTTTGTTTGATGTTGTTTTCAAATTCTCATTTTGGCATTGGGGGGAAAAAAAGGTGGAATTCTTTTTCCTTTAGGTGTTTTACACGTATTGGAGATCTGGTCTGAAGTAGTGATTCCAAATGTTCTGTTTCAAATCAGATAAATTGCTGTTTGAGGTTTCCTTTGTATACCAGGTTGTTGTCATGCAGGCAAATGGGATATTAGGCAACAAATTTTAGGATATGTGTGGGAAATTGGAAGACTGATAGAAACTGATAGAAGGTATTTTTGCTTTGGGCAGAGTTTACTACTTATTTCTTTAGTGTGTCTCACTGTTGGAGATTTTAGGGTAAAATGGCCTGTTTATAATTTTATTTCTGTATTATAACGTGAGTGAAATAATCATAGAATCATAGAATGGTAAGGTTGTAAGGGACCTCAAGGATCATCTAGTTCCAACCCCCTGCCATAGGCAGGGACACCTCCCACTAGTACAGCTCACTCAAGGCCTCATCCAGCCTGGCCTTGAACACCTCCAGGGAGGGAGCAGCCACAACCTCCCTGGGCAACCTGTGCCAGTGGCTCACCACCCTCTTCCTCCTAGCATTNCTCTCTGATCATCCTTGTGGCCCTCCTCTGGACCCACTCCAACACTTCCATGTCCTTCCTGTGCTAGGGGCTCCAGAACTGTACACAGCACTCCAGGTGGGGTCTGACGAGAGCAAAGTAAAGGGGCAGAATCCCCTCCCTTGCCCTGCTGGCCACACTTCTCTTGATGCAGCTCAGGACTCAGTTGCTGTCTGGGCTGCATGTGCACACTGCAGGCTCATGTTGAAGTCAACCCAAAGCATGAGAAAGTGATATTTTTTATATATATATCCCCAACTCTGAAGACAAGTTTTGCTTACAAGTAGTACTTTCAAATGAAATAATTGGTAAGCTTCTATCTGCTTCACCAGCATCACTTGGCTCTACTAGCAATCAAAGTCCTATATATTTAACCTTAATTTGAGGAATTTAATTTGAAAATACGAATTAAAAGCTCTTGCTCAGCCATACCTAGTACTTGGAAGTGCTTTGAAGTCCTTGCAAGTGGTAATTTCAGCACCTAAGTTTCTCAGGAAGCTGCAATTATTTTTCTAAGCACAGTCAGAAGAACTTCATGTCCAACCTAGGAGACCTGTGTATGTGGGTTTTCAAGAGGAGATGGACCTCGTGGGTACCTTTCAAACTGGTTAGTGGTTCAAGCTCTGAAGAAAATGTAGAAGCAGCGAACACGCTCCTTTGAGTCACAAGAGAAGGTGGTGGAACTGTGCCTCTTCAATGCAGTCCCCAGTGACCTGGGAGCAGCTGTCCAGACTGCAATGAAAAGCTTTCATACACCCAAAGCGCTCATATTGCTCTGGGAAGTGCCTTACCCTAGCAGCCTATAGGTGATTCCTGGGGAAGATGCACTGGCAGCATTACTTACAGAAGTTACACTACATTCCACATGGTCCTCGATATTGCAGATAGAGAAGGTAGTGAATCTCTGTAGCCTTAGTGGGCAGTGACCTGGATCAGAGATGCCAAGGTTTCAGATGCTACTGCAAAATATTACTTATGTCTCTTCATCTAATGATAGTATTATATAAACAGACCTTTGAGAGGAACTAAGACTGAAACGCTTTTCACAAGGGTAAATGAGCACTAGGGTAAGGCAGTGGTAGGACTCAATGATCTTAAAGGTCTTTCCCAACCAAAACACTTCCAGGATTCTATAATTCTAAGACCAGTCTCAGTTCACTCATAAGTATTCCCTGAAAAGGAAAGAGGGTTTAGGACTATCCCTACCTGCACATTCCCCTAGGCTGTACTCCTGTTGTGATAGGTTTGGGGGTTTTTTTCAGTTTTTTTTTTTTATTTCCTTGCTTTTCCTCCCATCCTTATCCACAGAAAGGGGTTGCAGCTTATTTTCCCTTGTATGAGATTGATTCTTTCAGTGATGGTATAAAAGGAAGTTACCACTGCAGTTTCTTTCACTTACCAGTTGAAAGGAAGGCACTAATCCCTGATCACAGTTGTAGTGACCTCTCTTCTGGAGTGCATTTTGTTATGATGTCCATGAGAAGGCAGGTGGTGAGGCCCTAGTGAGGCGTGGGACTCTTCCTGTGTTGCTGTCACAGCAACTTGGGCAACTCTGCTCAGCTTTGGTAAGTTATCTTCTGAGGCATCTAACCTCATACTTGAGGTGTTTGGGTTATGACAGGAGTCAGCAGCCTAGAGGACACAGAACGGAAAACTGAGTAGTACTCTTGATATTCTCCAAAATCTTAAAGAGTGCTGCAGAGATGTCTCCAAATGATCAGCTCATGGAATATGATGTTCCTGTGCAGCAAAGATCTAGCCCAAGTTCTTCTGGCTATTCTGTGCCTGTCCTTTCTATGTACACCAATGGTTGAAAGCATGGCAATACATCTGTAGAAAAAGTTGTGTGGGGCTGCTTTTTTCCAATTTCTATTTACAATCCATAAAAGGAACCTTCTGGTCCTCAGCCATTCCTCTAGGAAAAGTGTACATAACCAGAGAGATTTTTAATAGTCTTACAACTTTATCCAACATTAAAAAGTCCAGTTACGTCAGCTGGAAAGTAGATTCAAACTCTGTGTTTGAAAACTGCTTCTCAGCACAGTAGACACTGCATTTTGAGCACAGAATCGCCAGTACAACCTGAATTTGTTTATAATACCAAAATGCCTAATTAATTAATTAACAGTAAAGATGTTTTTCCCTTGATTTGATTGTTTTGACCCCAAATATGCAAACTGATGAAGGAGCAGACTTAGTTTTGACCTTGCTTACACCAACAAGTTGAGTGATGTGTGACTTGCATGAGTCTGGGTCAGGCTGCAGGAGCCCATATGTGTTTATTGTAGCATTTATGAATGGTTATATTTACCTCATTGCAATGACTTGCTTTGGTTTCTATGGACAAAACCATGAATTAAGAGAATGTTTGCAAAGGCAAGAACAGATGTTTCCAGGCTGCTTGCACCAGAACAGAAAAAAGAAGTCAGTGTTTACTTGTAAGCTGGTGCTGGCTGTGCCATTTTCCCAATGAGTAATGGTGAACAGTAGCTATTAGTCAGTTGCTGAAGATCCTGACTTCACAACAAGAGAATGGACTTGGAAATGTCATTTTGTGTACTCTGATCTATACAGTAGAGTGGAATGCAATTGCTATAGCCACTGAAACCAGTTTTACCTTGTTACATTTTTCTGATGTATCTTAATGACCAAGGGGAATCTAAAAGCTTAATGAAATACATAAGTTAAGAATATTTTCTTCTCTTCCCTCCCAAGCATGTTGATTTCAAATTAAACTAAGAAACTTTTACTAGGTTTATGAAATTACAAAACAACATAAGCTTATTTGAGTTAGTTTGGTGATTTTTTTTTTCCCTCTGCAGTCATAAGAACAATTCCTAAATCATCGATAATAAAATCAAACTTATTTTAAATTGGCTTTTATAGAAGGGAAAAAAGTGTAATAGACTATCTGGGTTAATGATGGTCTGGGAGGCTTTGTGAATATCTCTGCACACAGTTTTTTAATGGACAAGGGAGGACTGACTTCAGTCATCTGGGAGCAGCAGTGAGAGCTGTGCAGCATCTGAAGATCTGAATATGGAATTTTGGAAAAGCTGATGAAAACTGAGTCTACTTTGTCAGAGTCAGCACTGATGTATAGTGATCACCTCTGGTGTTACATGGGTGGGAGGCCCCTTGAAGGTAGAGCAGAGGGGTGGAAGGGACCCAGTGGTCCCACACAAGAGCTTGGCACTCAGTAGGCAATGCCAAACTTTTGTCCTCCATGGAGGCTGTGATCTTTGGACAAGTTGTTCAGTCTTGCTCCAACACGATGAGCTGTGAAGGGAAAAATGATAGACCTTTTGAAGGGGTGTGGCTGTAGCATCTGTGTAAGGAAGAACCTGCTCGATGGGAATGATAATGAGCTGCAGGGTAAATGAATAAATATAAATTAACTCTGTTTTGTTTTTAAAAGCATGCCACACAGTGCTGTCCTGGTTCAAGCAGAAAACACTACACAATGTGTCTCTGAATGTCATGAATGCAGAGAGAGTGAAGCATGACTTTTCTTTGTAGGAAACACCAAAGAATCTTTGAGGAATACGCTGTATCAGTTTACCAACAGGGAGTTTTAAAAACTCATATTTGGAAACATCATCTACCTTTCCTCTTTCATGATCCACTTACTGCAGGCTTTGTAAGATGTATTCCTGGAGATACCTTGGGGTGGGGGTTTGGTTATTTTTTTTTAATAGGAAGTGTAATGTTGATCTGTAAGTATCATGCTGCTGGCTGGATGAAATACCATTATGAGCAGTTCATGGGCTTACTGGTTCCACCTGCTGGTTGAACTGGTGCTAATGACCTGTCGATTAAGTGGGGTTGAGCAAGTAATCTTATGGAAGCATGTTCTGAGTAATCCTGTCTGAGGTATGTCTATGTCTTCATGCTGCAAACTTTCTCTCTGTTTTTTCATTCAATTTCATTTGATTGTTACATTTAAAATGCAATTTCTTAATCATCAATACATTTTTAGCAAGAGAAGGATGGCAATGCTCTTTAAAAATATCATGAGCAAATTAACCCACTGACATGCAAGTGCAGCTGCCTGTTCATAACTTAGAGAGAGAAAGCCTAGTCCTGTTCACCCTAGAGCTGTCACACGTGCTGCATGGCATGCACGAAAGCTGAACAACCCCTTGCATTGGGGTTGGGAAACATATCCCAACAATTACCCTGAAGAGGGAACAGGGTGAAGAGAGGGGAAAACCAAAGCTAAACTTATCCCTGGATACTGGAATGTCCAAGGATGCATAAGAAAAGCTGGAGATGAGAGGAACAAACTGCTTTCATTAGCATGGGTTTTATGGTTGAGACTAGGGGTAGAACTCAGGGGGACATGGACATGGGATTCCTGCAAAGCCTGAAGGGCTAGAAGAAAGCAAATGACTTACGTGATGGCAAATGGAGTTCAACTAATGCCACAATTGGTGTTGAAGTTACCATTAGGATTTTGGATTTTGGGTGCTGTAGAGTTTAGTTCATTGTTGAAATCTCACGAGGCTTTCTGTGTTGCAGGTTGGCTTCAAAACGAGTAAGTCCTTTTTGATTGGTTTTGTAAACACTAGGCTATGCTTAACTCTAAGTCTAAAATGACAGTTTCTGAGATCCTGTTTTAGGTAGTTTCATTTCTTGCTGTGTTGCAGAAGCGTGTGGAGTAGATTAGCAGCTGATTCTGTGGGAAATGAGTGGTTTATATTGTAAGTTTCTGATCTAGTAGGTTTTTGAAGGTCTTTAGAAGTGCCTTTCAGGTTATTTGACGATTCACCTATTCAGAACATTTTAAAAGTAGTGGCATAAACTTTCTTCTTCTGGTTGCAAACCTTCACCTCTCTTGTTTTTTTGATTTTTTTTTTTTCCCCCCCTAAGGAGGAAGAGGTTTCTGAGGGAACATTGTAGTGCTGCTACCATTCCTTCTGCTCCAGGCAGTCATTGCTGGATGCACGCAATTCAGTCTAGCCTGCTAGTGACAAACTCAGGAAAGGAGCAAATGATTTATGAATCAGATGAGGCTATAGCTATACTCCAGAATAAAACAGGGGCAGGATATTGGTACATAAGTAGGTCTTACAGATATCTGTATTATCATAGAATCATAGAATGGTAAGGTTGGAAGGGACCTCAAGGATCATCTAGTTCCAACCCCCTGCCATAGGCAGGGACACCTCCCACTAGGACAGGTTACTCAAGGCCTCATCCAATCTGGCCTTGAACACATCCAGGGAGGGAGCATCCACAACCTCCCTGGGCAACCTGTTCCAGTGCCTCACCACCCTTACTGTAAAGAACTTCCTCCTAACATCTAGTCTAAATCTCCCCTCTGCCAGTTTATTGCCCCTTGTCCTGTCATTGCAGGACCTTGTAAATAATCCTTCCCCAGCCTTCCTGTAGGCCCCCTACAGATACTGGAAGGCTACTATCAGGTCCCCTCGAAGCCTTCTCTTCTCCAGGCTGAAGAGCCCCAACTCCCTCAGCCTGTCCTCATAGGAGAGCTGCTGCAGCCCTCTGATCATCTTTGTGGCCCTCCTCTGGACCCGCTCCAACACTTCCATGTCCTTCCTGTGCTGAGGGTTCCAGAACTGCACACAGTACTCCAGGTGGGGTCTGATGAGAGCAGAGTAAAGGGGCAGAATCACCTCCCTTGCTCTGCTGGCCACACTTCTCTTGATGCAGCCTAGGACTCGGTTGGCTGTCTGGGCTGCATGTGCACACTGCAGGCTCATGTTGAGCTTTTCATCAACCCAGACTCAGACTTGATACGCTCCTTTGCATAGTTTTGTACTGTATTGATTAGTTGTCTCCAGGCATGGTCAGGGCACAGTTCAGCAGGTGAACATGCACCATGACCATAAGCAGTTTGGGTATGGCCATTCTCTTTGGGAAAGTGATTTACTGTCAGGGACAGGAGGCGTTCTTTACCACTTGGCCTCAGAGTCAGAGCAGAGTTGATTGCCTGAATTATTTAGTAATACACAGCAAGCCAAATTAACTCAGGGACAAACAAACCAATAACTGGGTCTGAAGGGTCAGCCTAAGGAACAAGCTTAATGGGAAGGAAATTCTTGCATCAGCTGCAAAGATGCTGCTCATCTGGAAACATTATTTTGTTTTCTGTTTTAAAAATCTCTGGTGTTGTAAAGGATTTGTTTGGAAGCAAATCCCTCCAATTTTCTTTGTTGTTTTCTGTGATTGTGGGAACTCAGCAGCACTTGGTGTATACTGCAGCAGATTACCATGCTACCAGTAGTTTTCATGCAGCATTACTGTACCACATTCAGAAATACTTGATTACACAGGAGAAGGACGCCCAGACCCATTGTTGAGTATTTAGATAATGCTAGATGGAATATGTGTCTGATTGCATGTGACTTAAAAGCAACCTCCTTCTCCTCCTAAAAATCAAAATTCCACCTCTGAAAATATTACACCTGCCTCCCATGGTAATTTTTTTAGTGATTTTTATGAGCTCAAGGATTCTCAGATACAGCTAGTACTTTGTCCATTCAGAGAGAGGTGACACTTCATCTTTCACTAAGGATGCTTCAGGCTCATTCTCATACCAAATCCATTTTCTTTCCTTCTGTATGAACCTGTAGCATAGGTTATGCAATTAGGAGGAAAGTGTTTTCAGGAACGATGAGGGAAACCTGACAAATGAAATCTGCTGTACACTGTCACTCACACCAATGCTATTTCAATAAACACAAAACATGTTTTGTGTGCCCAGTTTAAAGAGACAGAGTTAAATAATTTTTGGTCAAAATTCTTTCATTCCTTACAGTTTTTATATAAATTCAATGCTAAACACACCTAAAATATGTTAAGGAAGCATTACTGACATAGGATACTAAAAAGGCAGTGCTGTGGATAGTATTGTACTTAGAACGTTATAGTTAACAGGCTTGTTGATCAGCAGCTGAGTTCCTCTCCGTGAATGTGCTGTATGCTGTCTTTACACAATTAGGAGCATTTTATAGTGTAAAAGTTTGGTTTTAGGAAGAGGTTTTACTTACAAGGCAAATGCAGTCAGATTTATGTTACACCTTTTGTTATCTGAGTGGAGCCTAGTCTCCCAGAGGAGATTTATCTTACAGAGTGCACAGATTGGGCAGCCTTCAGTTTAGGAGTGGAGACAAAATACTTTTCTAAGTTCTGTCCTATAGTTTTTTGTTTGTTTGTTTTTTCTTTTTTTTGTTCTTCCAATTTTGTTTTCTCCTGTACATTATTCAAGCCTTGCCTGGAAGACAACATTGATAGCTTCCTTGTGGGAATTGTTATCCTGCTCTTTCACTGTATTTTCTGAGTGTGTCAGAAATGTTAATGTAGTATTAGCAGTTCTGAGGAGGTGATGTGATATCTCCACTTTATAAATCAGAGGTGAATGCTGGTGGTTGAAGCACAGGTCTGACAGCATTTGCTGATTTGGGAGCCCCATTCAATAACTTGATTTCATAGACTGATGCATTTTGTGTAATCAAAGTATATTCCCTGTTGCTGATTTGAGTGGCATTACTGAATGCTCAGGAGCTCTGCAGTCTAGGCCTCAGGGCTTGAAACTGAAGACCAAAGATATAAGGAATACTTACTTGGTGGCCAGCTGAGTCAAGATTTAGGTTGATGAGCTTCCCTAGCAGCACATAAGAACTGTGAAGCAGAGGCTAGCATCAAGTACTTTCTTCAAGAATGGCTCTCATTTACAGTTACATGGAGCCTCTTTCTTCTGATTCTGCTATGCCTTTGAATATCTGTAACAAATAAGGCTATGTTACAGTGATCATGTCTCTGGCTGCACTTCTGATCCTCAGAACAGAGACCTACTGATAACTTAGAAACCAGAAAATTTATTTCAAAGAAAATAGGATAGTCTATGTATACATTGAAAATACTTTATCCTACAGTAGTCATCTGATGAGAGTACCTGAGAGCACCTTCATCCTGTTTAATATCCTACTGTTTACACTTCTGCTTGGAAACAGCTTATCTTTGCTCGGACTGGTCTGTGGCATCAGCTAGGTGACATTAGTTTACTACACTGGATGGTGCTGCTGAGAATGTGTAAGTATCTCATTAGCCTGTTTGCGATATAAAATAGTCCTGCATTTTACAAGCTTATACAGTGTAGCAAGATTCTGGCAAGTGTAAAGGAAAAAGGTGTTAAGGAGAGTTGGCAGCTCCTTAAAGAGAAGATATTAAGTGCAAACTCTTCCAGTAAGGAGGAAAGTTAAGGGAGTGCAGTAGAAGACCAGTGTAGCTAAACTGTCAGCTCTTCACGACTCCTAAAAAGAAGTTTTGGGGTTTTGGTTGGGGTTTTTTTTGTTGTTGTTGTTGGGTTTTTTTTGGTTTTGTGTTTTTTCTGTTGTTGGGTTTTTTTGTTGTTGTTGTTGTTTTTTTTACAGTGGGAAGTAGGTCAGATTTCCAAGAACAAAGATTAAAACCAATAATATGTAGGCACAGTAAAATCAGGAGTCTTGAGACACAAAATGAGATGAAAGTGCCCAGGCATGTAACAAGTCATAAGAAATCTTTTTTCATGTACGTTAGTACTGAAAGAAAGACTTTAAGAAAACATGAAGGGGTGAAAAGGATCAAGAGATGGCATTGGGAAGGGCAAAGTGCCTTTGGCATGTTTGGGTCTCTCCCAGTAAAGCAGATACTACTGCTACTGATAACATGGGGGACCGTACAGCCACTGCTACATTGGGCAGGTAGGCAGGGACCTGGGTGCCAGAAGATCTCCCATGTGCAAGAAAATCTTTCTGTGCATCCTGATACCTATAGAAGTGTACATCTTCCACCCTCAACTGGCAGTTTTAGGATATTTTGTCTGGAGGACATTATTATACTATACCCGAAATACTGATTGAAGGTGACTTGGAACAGTCCACTGTCATAAGGGAAGCATGAGCTAGGAGAATCTCAGAGGTGGCTTCTATACAAGTGCTATTCTGTACTTTGTTAATGGTTTAGACAATGGCACTGAGTGTCAGTGTTATGATAATTTATGTAGTGTGTTAAGTTGCAAGAAAGGGCTACAATTCAAAGTAGTCTTGATCAGCTGGAGAAGTAATCGCAGAAAAGGAATGGTCACAGTTCAACAAGGACATGTTCTATATATGACTCTTAGGATTAACCAACTTAAATGATAAAGGCTGAGGAATAACTTCTTAGGGAGTAATTATTCAGGAAAAAGTCTGAGAGCTTTAGGGAAGTGCAAGACAGTACATGAGTCAACATTATCATGCTGTGGTATGTATGCCCACAGAATGTATGAAAGAAAGCTCTTCCTTGTGTGCAGTACCATGTTAAGTCACAGGGACTATACCTTGTGAAAGATGTAAATCAATATGCTCTGCAGAGAGAGAGCATCTAGACTGAACAAATGGTACCGATAACATGACTGATAGGTATGCATTGAGCAAATTAGTGAGTTTTGGGGTGGCAACACTGACTAGTGATTACTAATGCCTTTTGTATGTGTGGGCTACTGAAAAGAGGGAGAAAATAACTTGTCTTCTATGTCTATGATAGCACAAAAGCTGAAGACTTTGGTCCTACCATGGTAAGGGTAGTCCAGCACTGGAACTGGTTGTTACCTAAATGTTCTTGAAGGTCTCCATCCTCTGGCAATAATATAAGTTGTAGTACATTCTGCTATAGGGCTCCACATCTCCTGATACCACTTTCAGGTGTAATTATGTTGTTTTCTTACACAATTCCTCTTTAATCTTTTTTGTGACCCTATTACTTTTTGGTAAATATTATTATTCCCTGGATATGGATTTGTTGGTTGGTGAGAAGAACTAAAAAGTAGCAAATCCCTAGCTGTCTTCTTGGTATAGAACTTCATGGGGTAGTGCTTTAAGCTGCTATGTTTGACCAACTCCTAAAGCTGTAAGAGTCTCACTCTTAGTAAGTGTGCCCCTTATAGACAGAGCAAGGACTGGGACTTGCTTTCTAATCAACATATTTTTCTGAATACTTTTAAAATGCATGTAACAGTCTAACATACCAGCTGTCACCATGAATTTTGTCCCACACCGACATCCACATGCAGTGCGTTGGCACTCATGTCACAAGGAGAGGGAGTGTTGACAGATTCCTTTACTAGTCACCTTAGAAAAGGAGAAAAGAAGCCAGGGTTCAGAAGAGGAGAACTGGCAATCACAAGAGAACACCAGGAACAAAAAACCAAAACAGTCTGAGCAAGGATCCACTGGACTGGCATGGGGCTTTTACATGCCCAAGAGGAAACACATGTGGCAAAATAGATATTTTTCCAACCTCATCCATGTTTGGGACTGATTCAAACCTCTCTTGCCAAGGAATACCAGTGCAATGCCTTTCACGACCAATCTTGCCAAGTTCCAGAGTCTCAAGTAGCTCTAGTTATGGTTGTGTTAAAACTGAATCATGTTTTCTTTTGACTTAGAAACCGAACTTGGTTTCCAAGCCAATGCTCGACAGCATCCTTTGTCTTCGTGATGACAGATGGAAGTATGTCCGGAGTATCCTGACCCCAGCCTTCAGTGACAGCAAACTAAAAGAGGTAAGATGTAGACAAGTGCTGCTTTCATAGTTTAGAAGAATTAATTGTTTTCTTCATACAGAAGTGTACTTTATATAGTTCCTTATTAAGGATAGGTAAAACATGCCACTTTGTTCCAGTTTATTTAGACCTGAAGAATATGTGCAGTAGAGCTTGTATATGGTGTGGTCTAGGTCATAAACTGGTGGAAATCAGAGTAGCTCACCTGAGGATATGATCCTCTGTCTCTCTCTATAAGCCAGTTTGTCCATAAAAGTGTAACAAACTCAAAAAGGACCATTACACCTTCCTTCCCCCAGCCCTGTTAGGAGTAAGCTAAAGTATGGGAAAGGTTATTGCTCCCAATTGGAACGTAGCTTTTCATGATTTGCAGAGTCAGCAGCTCTCACGTTATCACGGGAACCGCTGTCAGTCTATTTTCATTTCTCCATCTCCTTCCCCCACTCTTCCTTTTATTCTTTAATCCTTTCATATAATAAAATAAGTCACTGGAACAGAATGTCATTGCCAGATAAATACCTCTGACTGAAAATAATGTCTCCATGCTGACCTGCTGCTAATTTCCTATAAATGTCTCACCATTTACTTAGCCATGGGAACCCATTACCCGGTAACAAAGTCCTATTCCAGTGACACTGTATCTCTTAATTAAATGCAGATAAATGATTGACTACTTGAAGTCGCCTTTCAAGAGGGAAAAAAACCCAGCCCACAACAGAAAAAACACCTCTTTATGTATTTTATTCTGAAAAGGAACCGTGCTTCACACCGGTGCCCAGTCCTGGGTCATAAAATTTTCCACTGGGCAGACGCTTGTGTTGTTTTGACATGCCGCTGTCGAAATCCACAGTAACATCTAAATGTGTCTGGCTCTCCCAGCTCTATAGACAGCGGTCGCTTAGCAACGCCGGCTGTCACCTCCTTATTATGGTAAATTCTAATTGGCCACCAGCCTGGTGGAGATGCTGATTAATCACGACTGACAATGCCATTGGTTATGTGCCTCGACATTTGCTCTGTCACCGACTCCATCATGAAATTTTAGCGAGGCAAGGATGGTTAAATATGCAAGTGATTAGTTACTCATGGAGCGGTGGGGAGAGTTTTGCATTTTCCTCGTGGAAATTAATCTGCCTTACTGCAGGTCATTGGCTCTTTGCTGGCAGACTAACGAAAGATAAAGCCATGCTCCCCTCAATTTATGGAGAACAACCTCTGCTGGCATCTCTGCCTTGACTGAGGGGAGCAGTGAGTGGTGAGCAGGCAGAGGCCCTGGACATTGTGCCTTGGGACCAGGTACATGAGGGTTTGCAGCATCTGACTGATTAAACCAGAGTGGGAGATGAATTCATGGCACTAACTTTGCACTGTTTGGTGGTGGAGCTACCACACAGAAGTAGTGGTAGGAGGTAAAATGGAGGGCTGCCTAGTGCCTGGAAGCCGTCTCCTATGCAAAAATTGAGATCTTTATTTTTAGCCTCTTAATCAACTTTCCCTCTGCTACCTCTTCTAAATTCTGTGGAAGGGGCACGATTGTGCATGGGCTTAGGGTGGCCTGGAAATGGTCACTTTCTCCACTTTGCAGAAGGTCAGAAAATGAGGAGTAAGGAAGGTCTCTCTCTGAAAGGCCCTATTTTATTCCTCTGTATCCCATGTCTTCACCAGAAGACCATTCTTCCCAAGACGGAGTGATACTTGCAGTTAAATCCATGTGAGATGAAGAACCTGTTTTGAATGGATGCACTCCTTACCCTTCCATTTAATTTTCTGCCCAAATACATGAACAGTCCTGGGATTTGAAGTTAATGCAACTTAAGTCCTCATCCATGTACTTCTCTTGCTGTTGCTTAATTTAGAAGCCCTGTCAAACTTCTCAAAGGAAATCAATGCTCATTAATTATGATCTCACTTTTTAATTCTCCTATATTTAGTACTCTCTGAGAGTATCTACAGCAGCATGGAAATAAAAATGTTCTAGTATTAGCCATACTACAGAGTATTCAGAATTATTTAGAAGGCATCCCATTCATAATAAACTCTTCTCTATCTCAAAGAAGTTACGAACAAGCTAGTTTTGGTATTAATTTATCACGACTTGAATATGTTGTTTTATATATATTTATAAATACTGCTACACACTCCTCATTTATCTCCTAAAACATTGATACCTTCACCACAGAGATCTGAGCTCTGACAAAACCCCTCACCAAAGTCTTCATCTCTGTTCAGTCTGGATGTCTGCCTTGCCTTCATTCCCCTGTGCAAACTCCCCAGTGATCTTGGAAAGGCTGCAGACCTCCTGAGTGGCTTTAGGGAGTGGTTCCCCTTAAATGCTCATAGCATTTAGTAAGGAATTGAGGAGATGGAGACAAAACTAGAGAAGGTGCCAGAAAATCTTTAAAACTGCTGGGAAAAGAACTCTCTGCATACACGAAGCAATCCATACATTCAACTGCCCTGTAACTCCTAGTTTCAGTTAATTGCATATAACTTTTCAAATCTCAAAATTTCTGGAACCAGCTTTTCCTCATTTGTTGACTAACTTGGAGACTTTTTCCAAACTGGGGAAATTCCTCAAGCTTAGTGAACTTCTCATTGGCACTACCCTGCTTCCATGGAGAGTTAAGATCAAAGTACACCTCTATCCTCACCAAACCAGCCCCCTCCATGGGGCATTATGGGTCAAACCTTAGTAGCATACATTAGCTCTGTCTTGGATTTTGTCCTCCAGCTGACAGTCAAAGGAGTGAATGAGCTGCTTCTTGTTCTTGCCAGTGCCGAGGCTGTCTTTTAGCCTACTAGTAGATTCTTGTGTTCTGAAATGGAGATATCAGGAACATGCACTCAGCTCCCTGGCCTTCTGTCCATCTTTTATCTGAAGTGATTTCTATGGGGAGCAATGGAGTTGTTAACATTTATTGTGCTGTCACAGCCTAATAGATCCTAGTTCACTCAGAACATCCAGACAGACAAGTCTATGTTCAGAGTGCTACCTTCTCTGCCTTTGTCTCCGTCTCCTCAATTTCTTTTCAAATGCCATGCACCCTTTCAGTGCTGCCTTTCTGGATTGCTATTCACTGTATATTCTCCCTTTTTAATTTTGTTTTTCTAAAGAGTATGCAAAGATTAATAAAGCACCCCAGTCCAATCGAGGGAATATTTGGCTCCAAATAACATTACATTCAGGTACTGTAGTGGTTAGCATAGCATAAATCAATAGATTTCCAAGCTTGATCTTGCAGTAGTGTTCTGCATCAGATGCTACTGGAGTTGGTAGCAGATCTGGTAATAAACTCTTTCCAGTGAGACCTGATAGTGCCATTTTTCTAGGAGCACAGTGAAGAAAAAAGGAGAGAGAGGTGGCAGGAGACCCAAAAAGTTTCACTTCCAGCTTTGTTGTTGACTGCCTGTGAGTGATCTGGCAGAAGCTACTTGGATTCTCTGGGCATGAAATGACTTTTATCTGTTAAACCAAAGGCA
Organism: Eubucco bourcierii; assembly: GCA_013396675.1. Classification (NCBI taxonomy): domain Eukaryota; kingdom Metazoa; phylum Chordata; class Aves; order Piciformes; family Ramphastidae; genus Eubucco; species Eubucco bourcierii. The sequence continues at coordinate 455,984 of VWZE01004491.1, read as the reverse complement.
GTGGTTTTAAACTGGAGCAGAGTAGGTTTAAGTTGGACATGAGGAGGAATTTCTCTTCAATCAGAATGGTGAAATACTGGAACAGGTTGCTCAGTGATGTGTTTGAAGCCCCATCCCTGGAGACATTCAAGATCAGACTTGATGTGGCCCTGGGCAGCCTGATACAGTTGGAGGTGTCCATGCTTACTGCAGGGGAACTGAATGAGATGAGCTTTAAGGGTCCCTTCCAACCCAACACAATCTGTGAATCTTTGAATATCAACCACAGAAAGTTGATCCAAGATGTAATTTGTAGGGAATTGGTGAAGTAAAATACTTGGAGGCCTTTAAGTAAAAGATGCACTTCCCAGCATTCTTCTCATGCTCTCCTCAGCTATTATGTATTGAAACAAACTGATATGTTAGTGATCTTGCTGTACAAATCTTGATTCCCTATTTAGTATTTCTTATTTTCTTCCTCTTCCTTTTGCTGTGGTTCCTGTGATGATCCTGCTGTTCTGGACCTCTTGTCAGACTTGATAAATAGCTTTGCTCTCTTTTACAGCCAACACCAGCAGAAAACCTATTGATTTTTATTTATTCTGATGGTGTTGCAGTAGTCTTGTCATCTCCGATCAGTATGCCAGGAACCTTCTCCTACATTAACAAACCATTAAAACAAAGCAGAACACAAAAAAAGAAGTGAGTGCAGTGTAACGTAGCACTGTCCTAAATAACCTGCAGTGTGGAGTTTACGTTGAGGCATTTTCTTTGAAAGAGAGACGTAAAACAGAACCTGTGATAATATGGCAGAACAATGGAGGAAAACCCTCTAGAGTCACTCTTGGGAATGCAGATCTTCCAGGTCCCACTAGGACATAAGATCTGACAATACAAGCATTGAGGTTTCTTAATTTACTTTCACTCTGCCTGTGCACACTGGTCAGAGTATTCTGAAAGGATGTTTCCAAATTGCTATTGTTACTTAGCAAAGCATATGTGTTTACCTGGGACAAGGCAAAACAGCAGCATAAAAGCTGATTTGTGTGAAATATGCATATGTAGTTGAGTTGCTCACTTTGGTAAGTTGTGCCCATGAATAGCAGGGCTCCCCACTGTGAGGTGACAGAAACAAATCCTCTCACAAACATCTTCCTGAGTGCTCTGTTCTTTTCCTCATTTTAATCAGGAACTTGAAGTATGGTACAGAAGCAATTCCTACGTTAAGGGCATATCCTTTTTTCTTCTTCCTTTATATTCGATCACATTTGTGGGGCGAGAGGCTTGATAAGACTTTTTGCATCCTGTATGTGAACAGTAAAGTCTCCAGTGTGTCTGTCTACAGTGAATACTATTAAGCCTTCTACTTCCTAGTTCTGGTGCTAAAAGTAAGAGGACTAATAATAGTGAATAGTGGGGACCACATCTAACTAGAGGAATGTGATTCTGATGCCTTTCAACAGTGTAAACATTCCCATGCACTGTGCGTATGCAGAATCAGAAACTAATTGTTATGTGCCAAATAGCATATTGGCAGGATTTATACAGCAAAGCCCCTGGCATCATGAAAGCCCTAACCCCAAATGCTCTTCTTTGGCAGAAAGAAAGAAATTTGGACTCTGGGCTACTCTTGCTATTAGATAACTGGCAAATCAAATATTTACAGGGACCATATTGTTTAGATTTTTCTTCATCCTGTTACTCTCAGCCAATCTGAACACAGAGCAGCTGGGGTTTGTTTACCCACCAAGAACTGAATCTCAGGCAGGTTATGCAGCATTTCTGTTCTGACTGGCAAATGATAATGTATAGGAAGTTAGTGATCAGCAGTGCAGATCAACATGTTTGTGTCTGTGCTGGTTTTCAAAGTTTGGTGTAATTTACCTCCCCCAACAGTACTTTATTTTTCTTGACGACTGAATGAAGAGTTTAAAGTGTTAAGGGACTTGAGAATGTTTTAGTCTGTGGCCTTTGTAGTTAGCAGTCTTGGACTAATTTATGTCCCTCAGGGGAAAGAAAAAACAAACAGAGGATTTCTGAGTAGATATCCCCCATAGCTTTCATATGCAAATTATTGTCTCATTGATATGACTCTGTCCCATCATGATAACAATAAATCAAATCCATGTGCCCCCATCCTCATTTTCCATGGTGAGATTTGCTAATAAAAATATCTTATTGGTAGAGATGAATTGCAGCAATATAGTGAAATGTTGGTGGAATATGGAAAGTGAAGAGGTGATGTGAGATGCCCTGGCAAGGCAGTATGTGCCCCTGCTATCTCTGCCAGCTGTTGGAAAGCAATAGCAGCCCGCTTGGTGGTTGCAGGTGTGGTGATGTGGATAAAAGAAAAAACACAGCAATAAAAAGTAAATCTGTTTAGGAAGCGTCATACCTGTAGAAACATGGATTTTCATTTTGTTCTCCTTGACCAGCTCAGTTTAGTGGAGGGGCTAGGCCTAGAGATTATGAAGCATTTCACCCTGGTTCAATCCGTTGAACAGAAATCTGTTCATTTTGTTGAACCATTTAAGAACCATTTTGCTGTAGGGGGACCTTTGTTTTAGAAAGCCAAAAGGGGAAGAAAACTGTCACATTATGTGGTATGCACCTCCCAAATACGTACCATACCATCTACTTTTGCCAAATACTAATCTGGCTTTAGAATTGTCTTGTGAGACTGTGGCAAAGCCCAAACCAATCCAGTTTTATACTGAAATAGCAACCATCTACTCCATCCCATGTAGGCACAGGACCTTGAGAGCAACTAGACACATTCTTAACTCAGACTTCTGTCTTTGGAAAACATGTTGGATGCTTCCACATTGCCCTTTTGACTGCATACAGTCTTGCCCATGTGTTAGAATGGCAGTGTGCCTGTGCACAAAGTGTTATGCCAGTTTCACAGAGGTAGAATTGCCAAGCAAAATGGACTTGGCTGGGCAAGCTGCATAGCTCTTTGAGTGTGCTGAGAGGCTGCAGTAAGTCTTTTTTGGTAACAAGTATGTCAGAGGAGTAGGACAAGTCTGTTCTCATGTTTGTTGACATCCGTATGCTGAAGAAGGTTGTTCAGGAAGGAAGGGCAGGCTTCTCTGCGTATGTCTGCTGGTGCTTGGCATAATTGTTGAGACAAGACTGTGGTACTAAACTGTAGGCTGCAAGGATCTCTCAGCAGTCTATATGGAGAAAGAGTCTTAGTGGATGATGCCTTTAGGGATTGCTGTAACACCCACCCTGAGCTCCCCCCAGGAGGTGTCATCAAGGCAAGTGTTCAAAGGTTTTCGTATGTAAAAAGTTAAAAAGGAGGACACAGAGAGAGACTTTGGCAAGACCCATGGTTGCATACCTCCTGGTTCCTGTCAGAAAGGACTACTACAGCTGCCTGACTATCATATACCAGTGACTGGAAAGAAACATTAGGTGAATAAATTCACATGAATGCCCATTAAATGGCATCACCACTCAGAAAAGCCTTTCTTCAGATAGACATAACAGTTTGGCCTCAGCAACTCATGGTGTTATATATTGTGTTTTTCTAAATTATGTGTTAAATCCATCAACATGAAGGACAGCAGGATGGAAATGCTGGACCTCTGATGTTAGTATCTTTACAGGACTTTGGAACTATGGAAGTTCTCTGAAACATATGTAGTCTAAATGTAACATACTGTAAAGATGGATTGTGATAAATTGTCTGTGAGAAGAGGGAGTGATTAAAAAGAGAGAGGGATGTCTTTGCTTAATAGCTGTCTGTGTGTGTAGCCACAGGTGAGCAAGAACCAAAGGCCAGGTAGAAGACAGGGCCTGTTGTATTTAAGCCTAGAAAGGGGAAAGGGTGTCCCTGTAATGTGTAGGTTTATTTTTAGCAGACACTCCCAGCATTTCATCTTACCTGTGCAAAAGTGCCTGACCACACCTGCAGAGGATCCTGAGGGCTCCATTTCATCTACTGGATAAAACTAATTTAGAATTACTGATAATATTATTTTAACATTTTAATATTTTTTCACAATACAATCTGTTCCTTTCTAGATGACACCACTAATAAACCAGGCCTGTGATGTCCTGCTGTGTAACTTGAAAGTCTATGCAGATTCTGGTAAAGCTTTTGATATCCAGAGGTATGTTCAACATGTCAGAAATTAGTAGCAGATTTTGAAAAGGGAAAAAAAAAAAAAAAAAGTCAATAGGAGCAGTCATTCTAAATATGTGGTTAATGTATAAAAGATTTTTTTTTTTCCCCTCTCATTCACTTTTCTAAGTGAAAATCATAGTTGAATAGAAGANTAAAAAAGAAAAAAAAAAAAAAAAAAAAGTCAATAGGAGCAGTCATTCTAAATATGTGCTTAATGTATAAAAGATTTTTTTTTTCCCTCTCATTCACTTTTCTAAGTGAAAATCATAGTTGAATAGAAGATGGGACTGATAGATGCCTTTTCTTCCTGGGGGCAGCCATTGCATACTTGAAAAGTAATTTTGGAAAAGTATCTAATGTATAGCTAACCGTTTAATGAAGTTTTAACAGCTGGAAGCAGAAAGAAAGCTACATCAGTCCCTGTCCAGTCTGCTCTCTACAGTCGGCCAATGATGTATAAATATAGAAATTGATCTAGTATCAAATCCCTTTAGTCCCTCACCATCTTGCTTTTTTTTATATGAGGTTTTCTGAACATTTAATCACTCTTACTGCATCCCTCCTAACCTTCTCTAATGGCACACCAACCTTTTGTGAAAGGAACAGGATCGGTACACGAGATGAGAGTGCACCACTGATTTATAAAGCAACACTTTAGTATTTTCCACACTGTACTTTCTCCCATTTGTTGTGCATTTAATATCCTGTTACCTTTTTTTGGTTGCTTTTGTTGTTTCTTCAGAGGTCTCCACTGAACTGTTCACAATAGTATCTGACCCCTTTGCTGAGCAGAGGCATTTCTTCTAGGTTTCTGTACAGCATATAAGTAGTTAAAATGTTTTTGGTTTTTTTTTGTCTAATAGGCACTATTTTGTATGCATTTAACTTGCTTGGCTGGTGAACACCCTCTGAAATTCTTCATTATTTTACCTAAACTAGGGCAGTGCAAACAATTTTGTTTCATCTAAAGAAACAGACAATTAACCACAATTCATCCATCTCTTTTCGAGTACATGTATATGTATACAAGTTTGTGTGTGTACACAGAGATCCCTTTATTAAACATCTGAAGAAAGGCTATGGAACTTTGAGATGCATTATGCTTAGCTTAGTGCTCTGATGAAAATTGACCTTTTGAGCCCTTCCAGACTTTCCCTTTTTTCCCATTTGTCCTTTTCCCATGCCTGGTCTTTTTGTTATTGATCCCTGATAGGGTTTCACCTCTCAGAAGGCACTTTGGAAAAGACCTTTTGAAAATATAAATGAATGATTGTGACCATCTCAGAATATGATCTTCCAGTTGTTTCATCATGCTACCATTTCAGCAGATTTGACATCTACAAATGTAATTGTCACTGCATTGCAGTTTCCCAGAATTGCCTTGGGAGCTGTTTTTCAGATGTAAATACCCTATCTGCAACCTCCTGTCATCATCTATGTTAGTCGACTTTAGCCATTTTGTATTTCACCAACAACTCAAAATCTAGTTTTTAAGCTTTTTCAGTACCTTGGAGAGGTAGATGATTGAGTGCTTTTGAAATTATTGTTTTATTGCAGTGCCCTTTCCTTTAGCATTTCAAATTCTAATAATGTTTTGTGTGTGTGTGAGTTGAAAAACCAAAGCTACTTAAATTTTCAGCATTGTCATTGTCTTCCAAATCTGCTCTGCTATCAGCAGAAGATCATAGTTTAGGTATGCTGCTTCACAATATCTATATACAGGGCCTGAGTCCTGTCCTACTCTTAATATGTGCTTACTGAGGTTAAAACACTTGATACCTGCCTTTTGTAAGGGAACACAAAACAGCAATCATTGCAAACTTGACCATAAATAAGAAGAACAAAATTTCAAGGATATTATTACATTCTCAGTCTGTTTATCTCAAAACTAATTATAGCTGATAATGCTCAGTAGAAATAAAGTTGGTGAGACACCGGATAGATGATCAGATCTGTGGTGAGAGATGCAGAAAGTTCTGAAGTTTCTAGATCATGGTCCATTCATAATTTGTAGTTCTCAATAGATTTTATACTCTTCTGCAGATTGCACATGGTGTCAATTGCCTTTGGTATTGACCATGATTTGATATTCCAAAGGAACCATCAAGGAGAGAAAGGAAATCCTTAACAGGAAATTCTACTTAAGCACTTCTTATCGCTGAGTTTAAACTGTATTGGTAGTAGATGTACTTTATGAGTTTAAAATGAAATGGATTCTATATATTTATTTTTTTTTAGGATGCATGATAACAAAATGCTTATGAATCTATGACCTTTTGAATTTGATTTCTAGGTGATTTTAATTAAAAAGAAATGTGGAATTATGGAACTATGTGAAAGTAGGATGACTTTGTAGATTGGGATGTGATAGTTATTAAGCCCCAGCATTTGTCAGAATGATGGAAATGTCTCTTGTTGGCAAAGAACAGATCTAATAGCAAAAAAAACCCAAAAACATCAAAGGCAAAAAGTAATGTTAAGTAGAAGCAAGATATCAGTGGGTATGTAATTTGTAGCTAATAATTTTTTGTTCTTCAACTGAACGCAGGTGTTACAACTGCTTTAACTTGGATGTCGTTGGTAGCGTAGCTTTTGGTACTGAGGTGGATTCTCAGAAAAATCCTGATGATCCCTTCGTTAAGAATTGCAGAACATTCTTTGAAATGTCTTTGTTTAAACCTCTCCTCATTCTAATCCGTGAGTATAGTTTACCTTTGTCTTCTTCCTTATGGTAGTTTAATGAAAGTCGTTTTCAAATGGCGAAACATGCTGAAGCAGGAATAGGACGATGTATAGCAGCCTTTATTTCAGGGGTGCTCAGAATGCAACATACAAATCAAATATACCCTCAAGATTTTTACCATATGCTCTACAGCTCTTGTCACTGTTAATGCAGCTTGCTCCAGAAACTGAGATTCTGGAAAGGCAACGCTCCAGGCTGATCTGAGTGGAAGGTTTCTGGGACTTGTAGTTTCTGTGATAACTCCTTTAATGCACTTCAGTCTTAAAATAGAATAACTCCCCTTCAGAGCCCCAGCATAAAGGGTCTGTGCTTTTTGTATGGTTTGTTAGGCAGAGATTAAAGTCCTACTCGTAAACAACAGTGGGCTGGTAACCCACTAAAGAAAACAGGTGGAAGAACATAAAGAAATCCTGTTAAGTCCTACAATTTCTTACTTGAATAGCAGCAGCAGACAGGTTGGTGGTTGTAAAAGCCATTATGAAAGTATATTTGTTTGCAGGTGAGTAGATAGGAAATGCAAAAATTGAGTATAAAGCTAGGTAGTTCTAGGGCATGAAAGCTAAGGCTTCATGAGGATGGTGGCCTTGTTAATGCAAGAGCAGTAAGAATTGTAGCTGAGGAAGCCATAGCGTAATTGAGGTTCAAGTTTTACCATCTTGCTATCTAGACCTACACACAGGAGTGTCAGATGGCTCAGTGACAAAGTTTCCTGTGTCCATCTGATCCTGCTGTCATTACAGATTGCACCTGTACTAGCAGCACATGAAGTCTTTCCTTCTGTGGTTGTATATCCAAAATATCCTGGGGCTAATGTTTAGCCTGATTGCAAAGTGTGATTTGTGACTAATTTTTGAAGGGACAGAAATGTGCCTCTACATGTCTAAGACCACATCCTTTATTAAAGAAAGTTCTGTGGGGTTTAGGGTTAGATTTCTGGTTTCATCTTTTCCTGCTGGTACATTATATAGTTGGAATTTCCACAGTGTTGCCTTGTTGGGGGCAAACCCCTGTTGGGCAACCCAGGGGGTTTTGGATTACTGGTTTGTTAGCCTTAAGATGACCAAGATTTTATTAAGATGAAGACTTTACTAAGGTTTTTAGTTCCTTAATACAAAGGCCATGGGTGAGAGACCGTATTTGTGTTAACATCCCACTTCTAGACTCTGTGGTCTGTTTAGAGTATCGTAATATTGGAGAATGGTAAGTGAGAAAGACTTCTACAGAATTTCATGGATCAGTGCTGCAAACTGCTAGGCTAGTTCAAGATCCCCTATTTTGGTATGTAATTGTTGGAGCAGGCAAGGATGACCCCGCTTTTATTTGTGGTGACTCTGTGGCATCAAGAAGCT